>JAMXBB010000003.1:120906799-121034235 GCA_024138015.1 Lumnitzera littorea | reverse complement strand
AGAGAGAGAGAGAGAGAGAGAGAGAGAGCTTAGCACTTAGGCCTATATTACAGGCTATTACATACCATGAGAGAACAAGTCTACTCTTCATTTTTTCCATGTATCATCTTTAAATATTTATACAAGCTACTAACTCCTTATATATACTTACTCCACTGATTTAGCTCAATACAAATCTTATTTAGCGAACCCTCTTCACTCTTTTACATCCTCTTCTCCAATTCATGCCTACAACTTAATTTGAATGAGGAACCAGAGAGTTCCAAATTCAGAGGCTAACCTATTAAATCCTAACGGGTACCATTATCTATTTTTTAAAATTAGGTTTATTCTTCAAATTATAATATATATTTTTTAAAAAATAAGACCTAAAAGAAAAAAAACTTAAATTTCTACATATTTTATCGTTACCCCGAAAATGTATATGTATTTGTTAGTCGGGATTAGATGACCGTAATTCCTTATGAAAACTTTTAATGTGTTGATTCATTTTAATTTAAAGAAAAAATTGATCGGATTTACGTTTTAATTGATTCAGTTTATTCAAAAAAATCTAAAGGGCCTTAAACCTTGAGTAAAAAAAAAAAACTCTCTAAAAATCCTAAATCTTTAAAAGGATTTTTATTATTAATTTTTATTTAAAAAAATGAATTTTCTAAGTCGGGGAATCTTAGAAACTTAATGCTAAGGAAAACACCAAAGTTAACATGTATATCTATATTATTCTTAAATAACTACCTACATTAAAATATAATATACTTAACCTATAAAAACTAATACCCAAAAGAATGTCCTAAACTAGAATATTCACATATATACTATGTTAAGTGATTAAAGATCCAAATAATAATAATAATATAACATAATAATAATAAATAATTAAATAATAAAAATTTGACAAAGACCGAACCTGATGGTTGTTTGGTGAAGGAATCCCCTACTTTTGCTATGGGGTATTCGGGAGAGGCTTGCTGTGGTTGAAGTTGGGGTTCGAAGTGTGCTGTAGTGATCAGAGTAACGCTCATCTGGTCAGAGACAAATGATGATGGACAGTGGTTGTGTGGACGCGTCTTGCATAGTCGATAGGGGCCTATTTTGGGGTGGACAGTAGAGTTTCGTGGATGTTGCTGCACTGCTGGAGTTCGGGTTGTGAAGAGGACATTGTGCGTGCTTCAATTATGCTTGAAGTATATAGCAGCAAAGGAAGTCAGGATGGGGACAGCCATTGTGTATGAGAAGCCATGGTTCGATGTTGTGTGTTCAACTGAGGAGTAGAGCTGTGCGTTTGATGTTGTGGTGGGTTAGCAGTCGATCGTGACAATTAAGAGGATTGCAGTTGGAACTGCGTGCGAAGTGTGCTTGATCGGAGTGTGTCTTCGGTGTTGAGGACTTGGTGTGTGCTTGAAGAGGATGTTGCAGGCATTGGTTGGAGTGCTAATCGTGATGTGTCGTCTGATTTTGTGCAGCTGAAGTTAGCGAGTTAGAGATTTGTGCATGAGCATCGGTAGCAACTGTGTGTGGAAAGCAGTGCGTGAGCAATGTTGGGGGTCAGGTGTGGTTGAATCTGTGTCGTGTGATTGTGGTCGTGGACTTGTGAGATGGAGTCGTCGTACTGCTGTCTGTCGTGATTAGGTGAAGGGCAGATTGTGTTTGAATTTGGTCAGGCAGTAGAGTTTGGATTGGTCAGATTTGAGGGGGACGCGTTGGTGTGTTCAGCTGTGATTCAGGCGTTGGATGGTGTCGTCTTGCTTACCATATGGACGTTGGGGGTCACCTAGAGTTGATTCTTTTGGGTGTGTTGAAGATTGAATTCATGCAGTGGAGTATAATGTGCGGTCGAATGCTATGGATCGGGGCTGACTCGTGTGTTGGGATTTGTGGCTGCCGAATACTGCAGTTCTAGTCCATCGTTGGGCTATGTGGATCGTGGATGTGTCATGGATGTCTTGATCAGTGAATCAGGCGTGTGGATTGAATAAAAGAAAGTAGCCAAGCATGGAGGGTCTAATGTGTTTGTGGAGACTTCGCTTTTTTTTTTTTTTTTAATAATGTGTCTAATTATCCTTATTTTACGCTACGTTAGGTACTTAGTGAGACTCAAACCCACCATTAAGTCGTTGATCTATACCTTAATTTTTAGTACAATTAAATTGTATTTAAACTACGTAACTTTCTAAAATAATTTGAATTGGACTAAAACTAAACTGATTGACTCTAAAATAATTTATTTCCTAAGAATCTAAAAATTTTTATAATTTTTTCTTTTCTCATTCTTTTATATTTTCATCATTTCTCAATTTATTTATTTTTTGAATTATAACCTTATTAAAAAAAAAATAGAACTATAAGAAGGGAAAAAATTAGATGTCTACAATAGTAATATCCATTAACTGTTGAGGAATTTCACCAAAGAGCATGTTGTGAGAAAAATCGAGAGATTCCAACTTTTTCGGACCATTCAAGTTGAAAGGGATTGAACCTGTGAGCATATTATTGGACAAATTAAGAAAGCGTAGCCCTTTGAGTGTTGTAATGGATTTCGGAATCTCTCCTGTGAAATAATTGCTAGAAAAATCAATCCCCATAAGGGACTCCGGGATTTTAGTATGTTCTATACTTATGCCCTTTTCCATCATTGTTGCCGATGCATAGAAGGAAATTCCAAAACCATAATTGAAAACTGCAGATGCATATGACAATGTCTGATCTTCCTTTTCGACATCAACTTTCATTGCTATCCAACCTTCAAAATACCGAGCTAACAAGTGGCCAGTGAAGTTATTATTAGAAAGATCGATGGTCTGCAATTTAGGAAACTCATAACCACCTGATGGTTTCTCTATGATCCCGTGAAGTCTATTAGAACGCAAGATGAGCTTGCTTAAGGCTGGAAGCTTACCTAGCCAAAGTGGGAAAACATCAATGATCTTGTTATTTCCCAGATTAAGGAATTCTAGATTTGTGCAATTTTCCATATCTCTTGGCATTGGCCCCTCCAATTGATTGTAGCTCATGTCAATCATTACCAAATTGCATCTATTTTTTCCTAGTTGAGGAATGGGTCCACTAAAGTTGTTTTTGTGCAGATTCAACACAGATAAGTTACCCATACCAACCAAGTTAGTCAGACACTGTGGAATAATACCACTCAAGACATTATTACTTGCATCGAAGACCTAAGGGTTGACAAGATTGCACATCCTTGTTGGTAATTCTCCAGAAAATTCGTTGTTCGAAACAAGGTAGTACTTGAGGGCAGAGTTTGTTGAGGGGAGAGGAAGCGATCCTTTCAACTGGTTGAACCCGAGGTCTAGATATGTAAGATTCCCTCCCCACAATAATGGCAAGTTACCCTCAAATCTGGACAAATTGTTATGAGAAAGGTCTAGAAATTTTATGCCATCCACATCAATCAAACACTGGGGAGCCATACTGATCAAGTTATTGCTCAAATTAAGATAAAAAAGGCTGTACGAATTGCAGAGCCATGTCTGTATTTCAGAGATATTATTGGAGGAAATAGCCAGATATTCCAAATTATCTTGACTTTGTAAGATCGAAGGAAAGCTTCTTAAGTTGCATGAAGCAAGACCTAATAGAAGAAGGTTTGAGCTACGTTTAGTGGTACAATCCATGACAAATGAAAAGTTATTAGCTGATAAATCTAGAGCTACTAAACTATCAAGTTGGAAAAACACGTCCAGATTTATTTCCCCACTGAAATCGTTTGAACCAAGATAAAGATATCTGAGGTTCTTAAGATGAGAAATTGTTATTGGAATTTGGCCAGAGAATTTGCTAGATGAAAGATCAACAAAGTGTAACTTGGTAAGCTTTGGTAGTTGATTGAAGATTTCCCCTGTAAACTGATTCTTATCTAGATATAACAATTCAAGCTTAGTGAGGTTTGCCACTGAGGAGGGTATCGGCCCTTGCATTTCACAGTTAGCGAGACTAAGATGTTGCAAGGACTGGTATCGAGGGCGATATCTCCACAGAGCTAAGATAGAGGTCTTCTAATCTGACTAGACTCTGCACCAAGTCCCTCAGACTAGGATTCACAAGTATCAATTGATTCTCAGACAAATCAAGAGAAGACAAATTACCCAGATGTAGAATTTCTGATGGGATCTGTCCTATAAAGTTCGAATTAATAAGGAAGAGATATTCTAACTGGGAAAGATTGCCTATAGCAGAAGGTATTTTAGAGTAATCGAAGTCGTTGCCTGAAAGATCAAGCGACAGCAGGTGACCAAACTTGAAGATGCTGCTGCTAGAGTTGATGGAACCGGAGAGACAACTATCAGAGAGGTAAAGGCCAGTCACATGTCCATTATGCCAATCACAATATACGCCATCCCAAAGACAGCAATCTCCATTTTCGGCTTCTACTGTCCATGTTGTCCAATTTGTTCCATGATAATAATAATTATCAGAACATGACCTGTTGTAAAAGGTGGCCTTGAACTCCAACAAGGCGTGCCTCTCTTCTTCGTGACATTTTAATGCTGTAAGAGAGAGAGTGAGGAATATAGAACAACAGGAGAAGAGAAAATAACAGCAGGATGGAAAGAGATGATAACTCCATGGAGAAATGGTGGATTTTAATGGACACTAAAGAAAAGGTGTATGCCTTAGATAAAGCTGTGTAGTGTGCTTTATATTGAATGATCTTTTGGACCCTTGGGATTTTAATTGGTTGTTGGCAATGACGAAGACATGATAGGAAATTTGCAGTCTCTGGAAACAACGTCATAAGTTTAGGGATCACTTTAATGATGCAGGGCCCAACTTTCTCAAAATCCGACAGTCTTGGAAAGACTGGGGTAAGTCTTCGAAAAGATTCCTGGCAATGATTTGTCGTAGTCGACGCCTGTGTTGGAAAGACTTTTAGCCAAATGAGTTCACTGTCATTATCAGACAAACGGAGGACATGAGAAAGATGAAATTCTCTCCTTGGAAAAATTTCTCCAGTAATTATACGCGATGTTTGGTGTCTTTTTGAAGTTCACAAACAGTTCTTGTTGAATACAAGCAGAAATCGTAGTTATACGTGATATAGTGTTGTATAACCATAATAGAGCCCCCCATGATCGGCCTCCGGAAGACATCATATTCTGTATAACTTGGAGGATTTGTAATTTTATCATAATGGCAGGCAAATTCGATGCAAGTGCTTGGTTTTCTTATTAATCTTGATGTTTGAGATTTAGAATTCCAACTCATCTATACATATATGTATGTTAGATTGTTGTAACGGGCTTAGTAGAATTTTTCTGAATTTTGATATATGAAAAAAATAAAGCTAAGTCATTTGGGAGATGTCTCCAAAAATGATGAACCGGTTCAAGAGAATTTTTGAAATCTTGAATTTATTTAAATGAATAAATGAAATTTCTCATAAAATACTGTTTGTACACTCTGATTATCAATCACTTATTAATTCTCTAACCATCTATCTAATTTCACACGTGAGATCCAGATGTTTATAAAAAATAAAAGGTTTCTCTTTTTAATCAGATGATATCATTGCTCCATATTGTGCGAATTTTGGACACTGATTGCCCAACAAAGTTATGATGTTCGTGTTTTCGTGATTTGATCAGGTTTTCTAGATAATGCATGTCGAGCCTAAAATTCGATTTTCTTATTTTAATTTGATTTTCCATTTTTTGACTAATACTAAACCTTAATCTATTTAATATTAATTCTAGATTAAAGAAATTGGAAAATTTTGGTTTTTTTATTTAGAAAAAAAAAAAAGTTTTGGAGTCGCTACTTGACTGAAGTTGAAAAAAAAGAAAAGAAACTGGAATTAATTGAGTAGATTGATTATAATTTAGTTACTGGTTTTTTATTTCATTTTAAATGAAAAAACCAGAGAGTTCCAAATTTAAGAGCTAACTTATTAAACCTTAATGGATATCACTATTTATTTACCGAAATTAGATTTATTCTTCAAAATATCTTTTTTTTTAAAATTTTTGTAAGGAAAGAAAATTAAAAAAAAACCAAAAGAAAAAATGAATCTTAGTTTCTATAGATTTTATCGTCGCCACGAAGGTGCCTATGTACCCGCTAGTTAGAATCAAACGATCGTACTTCTTTCCAAAAGCTTTAATGTGTTGATTGATTTTAATTTTGAAAACTGACCAAATTTACGTTTTAATTGATTTAATTTATTCAAAAATCTAAGAGGGTCATAATTTTTGAGTGAATTAAAAAAAAAAATTCTCTAAAAGTCCTAAAATTTTTAAAAGGGTTTTTCATTATTAATTTTTATTAAAAAAATTTTTCTATGTGGAGAATTCTAAAATGATACTAAAAACTCCTAAGCAATATATATGTATATATACTTGTACTATTAACACTACACAACTATTTACCTAAATAAATAAAACATACCATACTTAATGTATATATCTGAAGAAACTAACACCAAAAGAATTTACTAACCTAATGTACATAACTGTTTATAAATAACTAAGGATTTAATATAATATAATAATGATATGTATAAAAAAAACTTAGAAGATCCGAACCTTGCTTGGCTGTTTACTGTGTGATGAAAATAGCGGAGTCGTGTTGTTGTTTTGATTCGCTATTCGGCTGTGATCGACATTGCGCGCAGGTGGTAGTGCGTGCTTGTGTGGTGAAGGAACTACTGAACGTAGGCAGTGGCCAGCAATGAAGTGATGCGGTGGTCGTGGCCAGTAGTGAAGTGCAGCAACGTATGAATGGAGCAATTGTGGCTGTTGCTGCGCGTGCTTGCTGTGCGATCTATGTGTGGGTAGTGTCGGTGAAGAACTTATGACAGGGGTGTATGTGGTGCAGTAGTGATCGTAGTGTTTGCTATCCGGTGTAGATGTGAGTCGTCGAGCACTGCAGTTGTCAGTTGTAAGTTTGCTGTTGTAGTCATTGTTGCTGCGGTTGCCATGGGGGATTGGATTCAATTAGCAATGTCCTTCAGTAAAGTAACGAGAGTGTGGCTTGCTGTTCATGCTTTTTGTGGATGGACTGAGCGATCGTGGACAATGTGGTGACCATGCTGATCAGGCTGGTCATTGACAGCAATTCAGTAGAGTATTGCTTGGCGTGAGTTTTTCGGTTTGAAGTAAGAAACTGCTGTTTGGACAGGAGTGTGAGCTACTGTTGGTCTCGGTTTGCTGGTGCTTTGCTGCAATTCATTGTGGCTGTCACATGGATGGTATTAATTGCTGTTTTTACTCGGTTTGGTGGTTGCTATGGTGTGAAGCTCCTGCTGTTACCAAGGCTTGGCGTAGAGGACTATGGATGTGCTTGGCTCGACTCGTGGAGAGAAGGATGCGAAGTGTTGGATGTCCGTAGAATGGAGTGTTATTTCATGAATTTTTGTGGACGGCTAATTACGATTGTGTAGGAGGAAGAATTTTCAATTCTATTTTTGAGTGTATCATTGTAGCGAGGGTGTCATTATTTTTATTTAATATCGTGTGATCCCTATTTATTAAGCCCGAATTAAATTGTATCGAATCGAATCTCTTATATTGATTTTAATCTGTTTTGATAAAAATTAAATTAGATTCAAATAATTTATATTAATTCAAATTCAATTTAATAAAAATCAAACTAGATTCATATCTTTTATAATGATTCAAATCCAAACGAAAAAGATTTGATTAGTTATGATTCTGTACACTTAACTTGCTTTTTGTAAAAATAAAAGGATAAAAGCATATAAGTGCTAGCAAAACTCAAACCATGACCTCAAACTAACTCCATATCAAATACTCCAATACTTATCTGTTAGGTCGTTGGTCTATGTTTTGATTTTTAATATAATTGAATTATACTTAAACTACATGACTTTCTAAATAACTTGAATTGGATTAAAACTAAACTAATCGACTTTAAAATAATTTATTTCCTAAGAATCTAAAAATTTTTATAATTTTTTTCTTTTCTCATTTTTTTGTATTTTCATTATTTTTTAGTTTTTTCATTTTATTTATTATTTTAAAATATTTTTATTTTTGAATTAGGACACTATTAAAAAAAAACTAAAATTATAATTACTGAGGAGCAAAAATCGAGTGTCTATAGTGTACCACAAAAAAAAGAAAAAAAGAAAAAATAAATTTGTACAGAGGCACATCGAATAGGCAGCATCTTTGATTTCTGAAATGGCTAAGCTTATTCTTTGAAACATTGGACCTATAACCCATACCTTGAATGCCTTCCTAAAGCGTAGGTACTTGCTTCAACACGTGACAATCATCATAATTCAAAATGTGGTTCTCTGTCTATTGGTTTGCGTCATACTCTGAATTCACCATTCTCTTGTTGCTAAGATTACAATTTGTAGAAACCTTAAACAAGACAAGATCTATGGACAACTGTACATAATATGGAGGTGACACAAAAAGTGCTAGGGAATGGCTTGTTAAGATCTTTACGCTACCTGATTCGACCGAAACAATCTTTTAAGATTTTTTTTTTTTTTTTTTTTTTGTTAATCAAGGGGTAGGAATGGACTTGATTCTTCTCTGTTTATGTTCTGATTCTTTGTTTGTATCATTATTTAGTTTAAAACCCAGAATTTTTCGCCATTATCTTCCTGTAGTGGATCTTCTGCAAGGATCATGCATATAACTCATGATGCTTAGAGTGAATTAAAAAATTTATATTTTGGGAATGACTATTACTAAGATTAGACTAAAAATTTCTCTTCACTGTTTTCTTTGTCTAAGTTTTGATTGATAGGTCTACTTATTTCAGGGTTACTTATTAGTCAAGTGTCACAAGGATTAGTGCTGCTGAATTAGAGTTTGGTTGAGGATCTTCAGAAGGCATGTGGTTCACCGTAGTCAGATAAGCCAGCGAAGAAGGACCCAGAATTCACAATCCCGCGGCTATTATTATTATTATTATTATAGCCAAGATAGCGGGTTGAAAATTTGGGATATTAGACATGTACCGTATATAACATTATAACGAAAATGAAAGCTGAAAGTCATTAGATTTTTTCTTTAATCATGATGAATGCACATTTTTCTAAAGATTTGGAGGTCTAAATGTATGATTGTAAAAATAAGGGGCCAAGTGCACATAATATAAGAGAGTGTATTTACAATTTACTCATAAATTTATATACACAAATTAATTAAATTTGTTTAAGATAATTTTATTTCATTTGGTAAATGATTATAACTACCGAGGGAGGATCATACCTGATTTATCTCACTAAACAATATTCATGCTATTAGATTATAAAACTATTATCTTGTTGAAGATGATTTACAGGATGGCATAATATATATCATACTTATAGTAATAAAATTTATAATAGATGGAACCCAAAGCATGTGGTATTTTATAACAGGGTGAGATCGTTCGATGACTTTGCTGTTGGATTTAGATGATTAATTGTGAGAAGGAGACAAATTAGTAAGATCCTAATTTTGTCCCTAACCGAGATTGCGTGCCATTTTGTTAGAGAAAAGGATAAGTATCAATTAAGATGTCAAAGTAAATATAGTATAGGCATACTCATGATACGTCTATGGAAACTAAATACAACACTACAATAAAATTTTAAAAATAAAATTATTAGTAAATCAATATATATATATATATATGCAATAAAGATTTAAGAAAGAAAAGAAATAATATATCATTACTTTAAGAATATTTCAGTCTCATTTGATTGGCTACATTAAAGTCGTCATCATTTGCTAACAAAATAAAGAAGGAGATATTGATTTGGGAATTTCATACATATCAAAATCAATGTTTCAATAGGAAGTGACATTATTGAAAACATAAAACGTATGACAGTATAAAAGAATGAAACTTCAGTGCACAGAGAGCTCGGCATCGCCCGCATAGTGCCTCTCTCCAAAAAGAGGATATACATTTTCATTTCGTAATTTTCACTAATTGGGTTCCCTTCATAATGTGATCTCTCACACAAATTTTGCCCACTATTTCGATATCCACTTCTGTCTTATGCATATATAGTTTAACCACACACATACACATTTTAAGCAACTCATTAAGCATGAACATACATCCTACGGTAGAAAAGGATGGATGAAAAATAATCAGTATATGAAATAACCCAATGAAAGATTTTTAATTCAATGGCATCAGAGTAATTTTATGTATATACTTACCAAGACAATCTTTTCTTTTGGCCAACTATATTACAATAAAGAAGTAAAGGGAGATTCAAATGCACGTGCTGTATAAATAACAATAAAATATTACCATATACGATGAAAGCAAATCATAAATGATAATTGATTTGAAAATTATACATACAATTATTATATATATCAATATTGTATTAGTAATTTATACACCATGTATGTATAATACATTTTATATAATACTCAATGAATCCATTTTCAGTTAAGGGAGATAAATGTTAATGTTAATTACTATTGAATATTTAAAAGCATTTATATTCCTAAGATACTGTTTTAGATTACAAAGATAGCGGGTGGAAAAATGTGAATATTAAATAAGTTCACCATATAAGACAATAAAGATGACGAAAGATGAGAATAGTTAGATATTTTTCTCCTCCCTATCATGGTAAATGAAATATTTTATAAAGAAAAAGTGAATTCACCTTGTTGTTTGCAAAGCTATGTATTTGAGACAATCTTAAGAGCCCAATTGATAAAACAAAGATTTACAAATTAAAAATTTCTATGTTTTTAACTACACATAATTAAAATCAAAGGGAGGAAAAAAGGAGAGAGAGAAGAAGAAGAATATAAAATCAAGAAAGTTGCTACGTTGTTGAGAATGCAAGATCGAGAAGGACAAACAACTTAAGAACGGAAATAGAGTTAATCTAAATGTAAGGCATAAGTAGAGTTAAGCAGTTTGAAACCGGTGAATGGAAGCTGATAATGTCTTGAATTATTTTTCTTTTCTGTATCCGCTTTCTGTCTATTATTTGTTGAAGGATAGAAGACTTCGAATGTAACGGAGTCGCTTCAATTAATTTGAGTAGGAAATAAAAGCAGGCTGATTTGCAGGCTCTTCTGTAGCGAAGAAGTGAGAGAGAGAGAGAGATTCAGTTGCGTTAAACGTTGGTAAAACCATATAAACTTGTGTTAATGCTAGAAGATAAGTCCGAATGGAAAGAATTAAATAAATATGTACAAAGATATACGGTATTCTAAGAAATTCAAAAGGAAAAAAATAAACAATCACTCTAAAACACGAAGAGTGGGTATATCAACAAGCTGTAAACACCTCGAATATGCTTTTTCTTTCAATTACAAGAAAATGTAAAAGGACATGCTTTTCTTCTTTCCATCCTAAGGACAACTCTATGCATAATCAACAAGCTGTAAACACCTCGAATATGCTTATTCCCCGTCTTCAATTTAATATGAATTTTATTTGACGGATCCTTTTTACTCTTTTACGTCCTATTGTCCAATTCATGCCCACAACCACCCCAATGACAAACCCACTGGTGTACCCCATGGAAACTATTCTCCAGTCGATTTCAATCCAACTTGTCGACGCATGATCCTCTTCTAATGACAGTGGAGGTGATGCTTCAATAACTTCTCCACATTTTCTCAGTAAAGGAAATCCACAAAGACCCGCATTTCCTTGATATTAGCTACTCCAAAAGGTGTCAAATTGTTTGGAATGGGGTATAGGACCTGTTAATTGATTAAAAGATACGTCAAAGGATGAAAGTGCAGTAAGATCCGTCAACTGCTCAGGAATTTCTCTAGAGAGCTTGTTACAAGAAAGATCTAAACATAATTTTGAGCATTTGTACTCGCAATGATGGCTGCCAAATTCAACACAGGCACTTGGTGATTTATTCATCTTGATATTTTGAGATTTAAATTGTTAAAACGGACTAGATAGAATTTTTGTAAAATTTCATACATGAAACCTTGGAATTAATCAATTCGAGATAAGATGGTCCTTGGGAACTATAAATTGGGATAGATTTAATTTCTAGAATATGAGACTACTTATACAATTTGATTATTAATTACTCATTTACTTTGTAACCATCTAACTAATTTGAAGGGATCCAACTAATTCGATGTGGATGGGAACTTATATTTACGAAATGGAAAAGTTGGACAAGATAAAAATTTTTCACCGACGAAACTTTGCTGACAGTCTAATGCTATCGTTGTTTCCGCCACCACTAACACTAAAGCTGCCAATGATGCCTAAAATCTCTTGAAAGGCTATTGTAAAGCTTGGATTATAGTAAAATATCAAAGAAAATCTTAATAATGCTTTCAACGGGACAAACACATTAAAAATCAAATCTTAATTTACAATGGAATCAGTTACCTTAATTATCAACAGCATTTTTATGGTTTGGTTTGGATAAAATTTGCTTATTCTTCACGAAAGCTACTCCAACATGTAATTTCAAAATGAAAGTTGAAAGGTCCCGGTACGTTGGAGGATACTTCATTACTTTTGTAGATGAAATGCATTATTTATTTATCATAAAAAATTTTCTATGTCCAAGTCTTTGTAGAAAAGACATGATAGAAAAAATCCAGTCCTTTGGAAACATCCAGCAAAAGTTTGTAGTAATAGTGGTCCACAAGGGATATTTCACAGTCGACACTCTTGGAAAGACTCTGAGTTTAAGAAAGCTTCTTGGCAAGAAATTTGCATAGTTAGACACTATGTTGGCAAGACTTTTAGCTAATTAGAGAAAATGAAAGACACTCTTTGACCTGACTGTCATTGTTAGACAAATGTAGAACTAGAAGAGAGATGAAAATTCTTTTGGACAAATACAGAGAAGATATCTCGAACGGTGATTATGTTATTCACTGTCGTTATTAGGAAAGTTGATGGAAATTTATATCTTTTTTGCATATTTTTATAATTGAGAAATAAAAGAGATAGGAAGAGAAATAGAAAAAACTTGATTTAAAGTATGGTTTGACATTATCAGTCTAATCTCTACTCTCATTAAATGCCTCTTAGAGCCTTCCTACATTTCTCATTTCTCAAACAAAATTTCATGCAATGCCGATTTTCACTGTAAAAGAAGATATTAGGCAGCAATTTGATATTGGCATAATGGAGCAAGATTTGTTGATGGAGGAAGATCAAAAGTGTCATTTTGGAAGACCCTTTGCCTTTAAAATTACACATAAAGCACCTAATTCATTCAATGAAAGCCATATTTTTTTTTTATTTACAGTGAATATTTTTTGCTACTTTAGGAATCCAGCAAACAAGCAAGTAACTTTTATTCGTCTTGGTCTTTTGAGATTGAGATTGCTAAAATAGACTTGATAGAATTTTTGTAAAATTTAATGCTTGAAACATTAGAATTAGTCTATTTGAGATGAGATGGTCTTCAAGAACGATAAATTTGGATCAACTAATTTGATAATGCATTACACTTTCCTTGGTGGTCATAATTAATTTCAAATGCTTAATGATTTGTTCCTGTCGATTGGGCGGCCTTTGATTGTTGCAATGGTAGGTAATTGGTTTAGAGAGGGTAAGAGAGGGCTTATTATGGGCATAAGGAATGCTCATACTTCAACTGGGAACATTTCAAGTTCTTTGATAGTCTCGGCTTTATTGAGTTATGGATGGAGAGTTTCAAGAAGGGAAATACTGAATGCTCCTAATCATCTGGAAAAAGAGATTCTAAATGATAATGTGAAAGTGGAGAAATCATTATGTAGATTTTGTATTCCCCTCATCAGTTGGTAGTCAACAAAACATGTATTCTAGAAGACTCTAAATGATCTATGGATTAAGAACATGAGAAGACATGATGCATTTCATTTTCATAGCTGTAAAATATAATGTCCATTTCCCTTAGTCCAAACAATAAGGATGCTAGTCGCTGCGGATATTGGGTTTCTGCTTAGTAGCAAGGAATCTACCTCAATCTTGAATAGAGGTAAGCTTTAATGTAGCCAATAAGGGAAAAGTAGATAAAATATAGCGTTTTGAATTTATGAATTTCTAATCAATGCTATGTTTCCTGATGAATGTGTGCAATTACACATTTATCTTCACTTATAGCACACGTTCATGCTTGTACTTGCTCATAAGTTTTCCTCGTAGTTAGATCATGTTGATGTGTGAGTTTTGCATTACAAGTTCACACCAATTCCATTTTGTTTTCATTGCAATGAACTTAAGCTACTCGTTTTAGCAAATCCATTATATTGAAGACAAGGAAAAGTCACCTCATTTAAAGAAACAATCCATGTGATGGGTTAAGTCAAGAATCATAAGCCAACTTCGATTTTCAATTTGATGGTCTAACATTCGCTTTTAGCTAGCTTATTTACATCGGTCTTAGTTGGTTACACGATTAGACTCGAAACTTTGAAGCTAAAATTAATAGCAAATCACTTGAATTCCTTGAAAGAATAGCTTGAGTTTTTAAGAGAATGCCATCGCGAATGTTAAGATGTGACAGTAGCATTCTATGGAAAGAAGGAAGCAAAGCAAGTCTAAGCTTCATTTAGTTTGCATGACATCAACAAAGCGATGGCAATTGTCAGAACTAAATTAAAATTGAGGACTTAAGTTTGAAAGAAGCAGAATTGCAGCTTCTAACTTCCTATGGAAGATAGAAGCACACATCAGTAGCACACAAACATCGCACATGATTGGCCCAATGGAATAATTCAATGCAAAATTTTCATTTGGGGTGAACAGAGCAAGCTACTTAGATCTACTTTCATCACATAGCAACTGGGAGGCATTAGTGGAGTAGAAGCTACTTTATTCTATTTGGTGAACAACATCCACACACACACACACATACACATACACACTTGGTAGTGGGTTGTTGGCAGAAATCAAACTTGGTGTAGAATCATGATAGCTTCTTAGGCTATTGAATGGAGTTAAGTGAAAATTAATTTCTCTCGAACTCAATCAAGGCTAGCCTCAACATATAGATTATTTGCAAGAGCTGGAACATGGAGTAGAGAGCCCAAATGACAAGGAAATGAGAGTTGGGCTTTTTTCAATTGCCAGCATTTAAGAGTAGACAGGTTGAGGCCCTTGGAGAAAAGACCATACGTGCCAAGATTTTAAGAGCATCCATTAAAGCAGACAGGTTGAGGCCCTTGGAGAAAAGACTACACATGCCAAGATTATAGGAGCATCCATGAAGATTGAGTGTTGGACTATATGTTTAGCTTGTTAGTTAGTTGTTAGAGTTGTTTATTTAAGCATGTATATAAATGATAGCTGGAAAGTTAGTTAAGAATAGCACTTGTATATATTTTGTAAAGCAACAGTTTTAATGTAGTTCTTCCATTTTTCATTCCTTCTTTCAGTTCTGTACTACAACTTCTTTCGTTACTGTTGAATCAAGTTCTCATAATTTCCTTATGGTATCGAAGAAGGTTGTAGGGATTTCCATATTTTTTTGACCTAAATTTTGTTCCAATCATAGAATTTACACAGTCACAATTGTTGAAGTTTTGTACACATCAAGATGGTTGGTGAAACATCAATTTTAGATCCTTTTTTTGTTTTCGGATAAGACAATCCAGGTATGATCCTCAGAAATATTATTTTTAATGGAAACAATTACATGACTTGGAGTAGATCCGTTTGATTAGCCTTAGGAGCAAAATTGAAATTAGGATTCATTGATAGCAAAATTTGTAAACTAGGTGAAGATTCTGAGGATTTTACTCAATGGATTCGTAATGATTACATAATTAGATGTTGGATATTCGATTCTTATGGTGAGTAATCTGTCACAAAGCTTTATATACACACAATCATCGCTCGATCTATGGAATGAGATTATTGAGCAATACGGTCAGGCAAGTGGACCATTGATCTTTCAATTAGAACATGAGATTAGCAACATAAAACAAGGAAATTTGCTAGTTTCAGTCTATTATAATTGAGTGAAGAAGGCTTAGGATGAATTGTGTATGTTAAACCCTTATCTAAATTGTGAATGTGGAATTGTGAATTGTTGTAATTGCAAACTGAAGGAAAAGGTTACCGAGTTTGAATTGAAACATAAACTTATGCAATTCCTTATAGGATTATCTGATGTGTATGAGAAAACATGGAATCAAACTTTGTCTTCAAATCCTCTTCCCAATGTTAATAAGGCATTTTATATTGTTCAACAAGTTGAGAAGTAAAGGCAAGTGATAGCATCTTTGGATACTGATTCAGTTGCTTTTCAAGTGAACAAAATTTGCTGCCTTTGAGGAATACCAAGAAAGAGCTTACTAAGTCAAATCTAAAGTGTAAATATTGTAAAGGAATAGGGTACATTGTAGAGTCTCGTTTTGAGATAATAGGGTATCTAGAATGGTATAAGGGAAAGTGTAACAAAACAAAGGGAAAAATAGTAGCGAATTTTGCTAGATTGGGGGAAACTCAATTGGAATCAAATGATGCAATGCTTGGTGCTAATGGTTCAGATGTTAGTCCTCAATTGTTTCAAGGTTTATATCAGAGTTCTTGAAGTTTATGAAGAAAACAGGAGACAAAGAACTAGATACAGGATGAATGGCAAACTTTGCAAGTATTTTTCTTCAACCGTTGATAGTTCACTTGATATTGTAAAAGATAGTGAGGTTACTTGGATAATTGATACAGGGAAAATTGACCACATGACACCCTATGACCATTTGTTGTTCAATAAACACAATCTCATTAATCCTATCAGAGTATTATTACGAGACAATACATATAAACTCATCAATCTTGTTGGGTCAGTGAAGATCACCGCATTATTAATTCTTCATAATGTTCTTCTTGTACAATATTTTAAACACAATCTTCTTTTAATTCATAGAATCCTAGACGATGGTAACCTTTTAGCCATCTTTAATCAGAATTTTGTCTTTTTTGAAGATCGGAGAATTAGTAAAATAGTAGTTACTCCACAACTTCGACATGGTCTTTATATACTTCAAGCCATTAGTAATGTTTTTGTAAACTTTGTTTAGTTACTAGTTTGAACTCTAAATTAAACTCAAGTGTCCTAGATAATACTATGAGTCGATAAAGCTAAATAAGATAAAATCTTTATAAAATTTAGAAATTGAATATAGCATCAATTGTAAAAACCCTAAAAAATCTATCGAAACCTAAATTGTATACAAAAACCTTAAATTCGATGTATGCACGAATACTCGAAATTAAACCCGAACTTGATCAAAACTCTAAAATTATAACTTTAAGCTTATAGAATGAATAAATATCACTTAATAGTGATATAATCGTAGTCAATTACAATTATCAACTAAATCGCGTAATCGCGTGAAACTTTTAATGAAAACGTCAAAATAACTCGTAAAAATTATAATTGTAATGGGTATTAATTAAATTGATAAATTTTCATAAAATTTCAAAATTAATTTATAAATGTTATTTTTATTATTTTTATGATTGAAAAAATTACATATATTTATTTTTATTCTTTTCTTTTTCTTCCCTTTTTCTTTTCTTTTCCCTTCTTCTTATTTTTTTCCCTCCTCCACGCGATTGCCTAGTTGCATTGTACAACAGCCATGTGTATAATTCTAAATTACATGTGTCATTGAGATTATGGAGTAGGGACAAATTACTTAAAGTAAGTGTCATATCCAATTTAATGAGGAGATTTGAGTAGATTATTCTTCTTCTTTTTCTTTTGCTTTTAATCCATCACCTGTCGGATTTTGTTGCTCATGTCTGGAAAAACCTGGAAACAAGGAAGAGAAAAAAGAAAAACCAAAGTAATTACACACAAACACACAAGACTGAAGTAAAAAAAAAAAAAAAAAGGAAAAAAAAATCAAGCAATTAGAAGAAGAAGAAGAAGAAAAAGAAGAAGGCTAAGGGAAATTTATCAAATATATTACTAAAATAATTAGGTAAGCTTATTTATTTTACTTGTACATATGTATATCATAAAGTATGTACATGTATAGTGAGTATTTGTTATTTTTCTTTTCTTTTATTTTATATATTACGTGTATGTATGCATAATTATAAATGTGTATAGTATAAAGTATGTATATGTATGTGTGATGTGTATAATATAATATAAACTATGTATTTTCTTAAGTGTAGAGATGTACACGTGAATACATATACATATGTATATGTGCATAGTATTTTTTTGATATATTATATATGTGTATATGTACATGATAATTATTTTATATGAAATATACATATAAATATACATATATGATACATATGTACATATAGTATGTATTTCTGTACACATGTATTTAGGTACATATGTATGCGTATGTATTATATATATGTATATTTAGTATTTTATTATATTGTATATGTATGTATACACGTANACACACACACACACACACATATATATATATATATATATATAGTACAACCGTATATGTACATAAGTATATAAAGTATAAATAAGTGTATATTATACTTGTACATAATGTATAAGTAAAGCTAGAATAATTTATTATATAAAGTATAATATATGTATAAATGTACATATATGAATAGTGATGTATACGTAAAAATACGAGTATATTTAAATAGTATATACAAAATACTATAATATTAAGTTAATAAATTTATATACATATATAAGGATACCGTAAATTTGAAAAAAAAAAGAATAATAATTAAATTTAAAAATTTAATGAAATATAATAATAAGTACTTATATATATAATTATATCGTAAAATAGAAAATTATGAAAAATATGCAAATATCATACGTGGCACCCTCACATGCTACCATGTCATAATATATTTATAAATTAAATATTTTTTGAAATTAATAATAATAAATAAATAATTAAGTATAAAAAATTAAATTAATAATTCTAAAATCTCAAAAATAAGTAAAAATTGGCAATTATAGTAAAATAGGCTTAAAATAAGAAAATTATTAATTATACGAGATAAGTAATTATTAAATCGTAAATATACTAAGAAAAAGCTTAAATTGATATTTTATAGCTTTTTAAGTTAAAATAATGAACTTTGTGATATTTTATATCACAATCAAAACTGTGAGTTACAATGTTCAAGACGGACCTTGCTATGAAAAAATACGCTCGAAAACGATTGAAATTGACTATAAGTTCATAAAGATTCGAGTTAAATTGAAAAAGTTATACATGATTCGATAAAAAGCTCAAATCGATAATTTCACGCAAATCAATAACTAAGTTAAGTTAACAGTATGAATTATAATACTAGTTTAGTTTTTAATTCCTTTCCATATTCCTTATTCTTAGGTGATCTCGACTTTGACCTTAACTTGCCATCAGATTACTACAACCCTTCAGTTGATCATGACTGAGTGAGTTTTTCCTAATGATTCCATATTTGCTTGTGTTTGTAATTAGTGAATATAAATTTTTATTAATAATTGAATATTGTGTGGGGTTGGGTTATGCTTGTGTATGATACTATTTGTTGATGGTGAATTTACTTTAAAGTATAATAACATGTTGGTTGTTGTATAGTAAATTCGATAGGAACTGATTGTCTGTGACCTTGTTGATCACTAAATAATAAGACCTAATTTTATTTGACTTAAAAGAACTAACTCGAAACATACATAATCATGCACTGCATAACTAATTCTAGTAGTCACATCACATGAAGGTAGTGAGAGGCCATATTTGGGTTGATTATTTGTTGATATAGATTTCGTATGATGCATACGTGCGATATGATATAACCTTAGCTTGTGGGATCACTAAGCGTTGGAGGGCCTAACTGCCTGGCCAAAGGTTGAGTCTAGAGGCCTCCATCTAGGGGTGATTGAAGGTTGTGTGAACCTACTCACAATCATACGTAAAACTCGATTTTGATAAAAACTGAAAATGGATATACCATTATATTTTGAATGCGAAACACAGAGTTTCGTTATGATATAAGTTCTAGTATAATATTTGGATCTAACTGTTGTCAATGTATCTCCAACCCTGACTTCGAAGGGCGTTAAATCTGAGTTGCATGTAGTACCCGGTCACCTGTATGTATTTGTACAGTATAGTGATTATTCA
Source organism: Lumnitzera littorea (assembly GCA_024138015.1). Lineage (NCBI taxonomy): Eukaryota > Viridiplantae > Streptophyta > Magnoliopsida > Myrtales > Combretaceae > Lumnitzera > Lumnitzera littorea. Next base: position 121,014,220 of record JAMXBB010000003.1, on the reverse strand, counting down.
TGCATTCATTTGATTGAATTAATTGTTGTATAACTTATTTGTTGTATGGTTGAGGGAATTATCTCACTAAGCTAGTTAGCTTATACCCCCGTAGTCTACTTTCATAGGCCAAGCTGTTTGTGGAGTCGTGCCGTCGTATGCCTAAGGTTAGTTGTACATCAGTGGGTTAATGTGGGAATAAGATGTGATATGAGTGCACTTATGATAGTGTATTTGGACTTATAACCTTAGTATGTTGATACCAGGCAAGTGCACCTATTAATTTTAATATAGCGGATGCGAGTCCGAGTCGATCCCTCAGAGATTTTGAGTACTAATATTAACCTTTAGCTTTATTATCTAACCGGAAAATTGTGATAAATTGAATGAATTAAAAATACTGAAATTAACAAACTAAACTAATTATGAAACTTGATTAAGTAAATTAGAAAGCAATAAAACTACAAACGACTTTAAGTATGCAATAATGTATTTAGGAATTATTTCCTCTAGTGTTTAACATGTAACCACTTAAAATATATTCAATTCAGTTTCTATTATTCTTGACCGGAGGGATTCACAATTAAAGCTAATATCTTTCTCAAGCATATTAACCCTAATCCTAAATTATTTACCGGAATCTCTTCACTTAGTAATATAACTTAGAATTGCATTAATGTACAATGAATTCCCATACAAACAATCAACTTTCTGGAAGAAACATGTATCTTATCTCCAAGTATACATGTAATTCTCTTCAATTATGCTAAGATCTAATTACACATGCAATTTCTCAATCAACATGCATAATATCATATATTGATACTTTAGAATTATCAATCCACAACTAAACAACATAATTGAATCAAGAAAAGATAGAAACTTTATTGAAATTATAATTCAATCCAAGGGTTATATGAAACCCTAGGTTCCATAATCTTAAATACTCGAATTCTAAGCTATCATAATGAATCTAAAAATGAATTCCATAAAAAACATAAAATAAAGCATGAAAACCCCTCTTGATTGATGAACAATCTCTCTAATCTTGAAGTTGATGTTGTTCTTGCCTCTTTCTTGATGTTCTCCTCAAGTCTCTTCTCGTCTCTTGTGTCTCTCCGTTTCTGTAATGTTTCTCTTCCCTTTAAACCCTAAGATATCCTTTTATATGTGTATTACACGGATTCTATTTTCGTCACCAGACACGGCCTGGGACATGGCCGTGTCCCCAGGTCGTGTAACTTTCTGTATTAAAGCAAAATTTTCTGCATAACTTCAAAACTTCATAACTTCTTCGTTTGAACTCCGAATTGAGTGAAACTTGATTCCTTTTCTTCATTTTCGATCCTAGAACGCGTTTAAACCTTGAAATCAAAATTTTACTCAATTAAGTATCATTTTCTTTAAATAAAACTAAAAATGTAAGGAAAATACTATAAAATCACCATATGAAATATGTTTAAAATTAGAGTTATCATATGTAATATAATATGATAACAGTTTGAAATATGAATTCTTATCATCTTCTTATCTGTAAATCTCTATATATATGTATGTTATCTATATTTAAATGACTATGATTATTATAATGAAATGATATTGCTTATACCTGCATAACTCTAGGTTGTTAGTTATAGTAGAAGCCTTGTATATCGCATGAAGGGTTCTCAATTGAGAAGGAAATCAATTTACAGCTCTTTGTACGGTATATGGTGATTGCCATGACTAGCCCCATTGAGTTGTGATAGTTTCTATCTCCATTCCAAGAACTGTTGATACCTCGTGTTCTTCTTATACTGTACATGAAGCATGAAATGCTATTGCTATTGATAACATTGACATCACTTTGTTACATAATAGGTTAGGTCACTCTTCTTTCTCAAAATTACATCATTTGTTTGATTTCAGCTATGTGGTTGATAAACATCCTCTTTATGAGACTTGTCATTTAACTAAACTACGTAGACTTCCATTTTCTTTAAGCAGTAGTACATCAACCTCTGCTTTTCAATTACATTTGGATGTTTGGGGCCCTTATCATGTGGAACCAATAGATGGTGCTAGATATTTTTTTACTATAATGGATAATTTTTCAAGATGTACATAGAATTTTTTGCTTGCTTATAAATCCCAAGTTACCAAAACACTTACATATTTCATTGCTTACATACAAAACCATTTCCAAACCATACCAAAACTCATTCACAAAGACAATGGAATGGAATTTCTATCTTTAGAAATCCATAACCTTTTTTCTAAACATGGGATTCTACATCAAAGAACCATTATCTAAACCCCACAACAAAATGGTAGATTTGAGAGAAAACATAGGCATTTCATTGAGACTTTGAGAGCCTTAAGACTACATGCCAATCTACCAAAGTCTTTTTGGGGTGAGTGTGTTTTGATTGCCATCTACTTAATCAATCAAATGCCTACAGCTACCTTACCTATAGTCATCTAAGGATTATGGATGTCTATGTTTTGCAACAAATTTGTCCCCTTATAAAGACAAATTTGATCAAAAGGGTATTAAGTGTGTAATGTTGGGATATGGACATGGTCAAAAGGGTTATTGACTCTATGATCTTGAGGCAAAACGAATTTTTATGAGTAAAGATGTTTTTTTTTTTCATGAAGATTGCTTTCCTTTCAAGGAAAATGATTTGTCTGCTATTGCATCTCCATTTGATTTAACTTCCTTTTCCCCTGTTTTGTTTCCAACCACTCAGGAAACCCATCGAGTACAGCCTTTTGCTAGTCCTCCTTCTGTACCTTATACTGTCTCTTCTATTATTCCTCAGCATATTACTCGCACTTCTTCTAGAACATGACATCCACCTAAGTGGCTTAAAGACTATGTTCATTATGTCAATGTAGTAGTAGCTCCCCTTTTTATTGATTCCTTGACTGATCACTCTATTCCTCATCCTTTGTTCACCAAAGATATGTTTGCTTCTTGTCCTTATGACTATATAGCTCTTTGGCCTAAGTTTTAATTACCAAGGAACCTATTACTTATCTACAAGCTTCATAAGATGAATTATGGGTGGAAGCTATGAACAAGGAACTTGCTGCATTAGAAAACAATCATACTTAAGAGCTTACTACTTTGCCTAAAGATAAACATGCGATAGGATCAAAATGGGTGTTCAAAATTAAATATCTAGCTGACGGTTCAATGGAGAGATGTAAAATACGTTTAGTGGTGAAGGGTTACACTCAAGTGGAAGGTGAGGATTACACTGAGACATTTTCCCTAGTAACTCATTTGGCTACCGTTTGTGTTCTAGTAGTTATTGCTATAGCAAAATATTAGCCCCTACATTAGGTTGATATTGATAACACCTTTCTTCATGGATTTCTCGATGAAGAAATCTATATGAATCTACCTTAAGGATACACAAAAGCATAACCAGGTTAGGTGTGTAAGTTGATGCACTCCTTATATAGGCTTAAGTAGGCATCATGTCAATAGAATGTTGAAATTTCTAAATTCCTTATTGCATAAGGTTTTGTTCAATTGAAAATGACTATTCTTTGTTTACCTCAATGCATGCTAATGGTTTTTTTAGCGATTCTTCTCTATGTAGGTTATATGCTCATTATAGGTGATTGTGAAACATCCATTCTTGCTTTGAAGGATAAGCTCTAGTAGGCCTTCACTATTAAGGACTTAGGTCTTGTTCAGTACTTTCTTAGCATCGAGTTGTGTACTACTGATTCTGGTGTTTTTCTCAGTCAACACAAGTCCATTACAGATCTTTTATATGACATGGGCATGATAGCTCCTAAACTAACTCATCTTCCTCTACCTTTTGGTGTATGTCTTGATGATAATAGTAGTGATCCTTTATTTGATCCAATTGTTTATAAACACTTGATTAGGCGAATGTTGTACCTTACTCTTAGCCAGCCTGACTTAGCCTACCCTGTTTACTACCTAAGTCAATTTTTGTTGAAGCCTTGTTATCTTCACTTGCATTCTGCTATATACTTGTTACAATATATCAAAGGTACACTCTCCCTTCGGCTGTTCTACTCCTCAACAAATTCCTTAACTTTGCTTATTTATACTAATTCCGACTAGGCTACTTGTCCAATGGATCATAAGTTTGTTGGAGGATTTTGTATTTTTCTTGGTCAAGCATTGGTTACCTGGAAATCTAAGAAACAACGTATTGTGTCAGTTTCCTCTGCTGAAGTAGAATATTTCGCAATAGCTGTTGCCACTCATGAACTTAAATGGATTTTTCATGTTGTACGTGACTTATAGGTTTTCTTGCCAACTCCAATTGTGCATTGTTGTGATAACAAAGCTGCTACTTCTATTGCAAATAATCCATGCTTACATGGTCAGACCAAATACATCAAAGTTCATATTCATTACATTTGTGATCAAATTACTAAGGTTTCTTGAAGACTCTTTATGTCCCTTCTCATTTGCAATTGGCTGATGTTTTACCAAGCTTGTTACTGTCACGCAGTTACATTTCTTCCTATCTAAGTTGGGTCTCAATACTGCCCCAACTTAAGGAGGGGGTGGTGGGGTGGTGGTGGTGTTAAATTGTATGTTTAGCCTATTAGTTAGTTATTAGAGTTGTTTATTTAAGCATGTGTATAAATGACAATTGGTAAGTTAGTTGGGAACAACACTTGTATATATTTTGTAAAGCAATAGTTTTAATGTAGTTCTTCCATTTTTCATTCCCTCTTTTGGTTCTCTATTGCAACTTCTTCCCTTACCGTTGAATCAAATTCTCGTAATTTCCTCATCGAGTAGCCCACTTCATCATTTCTTGTGTAGGACCTTTAGTGGAATTGATAATAAGCGCATGATTCATGTTGAATTGCAGCCTAGCTAAAAAGAAAAATTGTAGATTTGAATTGAAGTAGAAGTGACAACCACATAGATGTTGTTCTTTTAAGGAAGCAAAATGTGTTATGTGTTTTCAAGTGACATAACATGCAATAGCCCATCTAACATGCCGAGTGGCTCCATAACCAAGTAGAATTGAAAAAACCATCCATGAGCAACCGATTTAGTAAGAGCTGGATGTCCCGAAAAGCAGTAAGCAAACCAATCCTAGCTCATGAGAGACATATAAGCACAAATCAAACAATTTGAAGCATCTGTGAGCCTCTTTTGGATAGGAATAGTTTTTATTAGCTTCAAGATAGAAATGTCAACAGCTTAAGCCTACTTAATTTAGCACTGAACCATGAGTGGAAATAAGAGACAAAGCAACTTGTCTCTTTTATAGTGCCGCCATTGCTTGAGAAAATGACCAATGAAGCAATGGGTTAGAATCGAGGGCTTTAATTGAAGCATCCATGGTACAAATGTATATAGTGAAGTCCAAGAGCGACCTTGAAGACCGTAAGTTGAAATGAGAGTTGAGACCAATCCCAATCCCCATCTCAAGCCTTGGAAGTTAATAATTTTATTTGCATATGAGGACTCGAAGCTTTTTTCTCCCTTAGAAACTTTGAAGGGTTGGAAGTGCTTGAACCTACCCTTTTCGTGACCTTAAGGAGTTAATTAGGGGTTATTTTGCTTAATTCAAGTATTGATCAATCTTTGGTGCTATTATCTAGTGTTTAGATAAGGTTAGATTGGCTAAAGTAGTTTTAGGAGGTGTTTGATGTTTGTTTGTTTAACTACCTTTGCTTGCTACCACCCCCTTGTATGTCTTGAGCATGAATTCTTCGATTTCTTAATTGAATGACTTGATTATGCATTTGAATGGTGTTAATCTTAGTAATTTTGTGCTTAGACGATGTTTAGGGAGTTCATTGATGAATATATGAGCATTTGGCACCATGAAGTTCTAATCTTGATTTGGTTTGTGCAATGCAGCATTATAATTGAATTTTATGCTAGAAACTTGTTCTTGGTGTGTAGATTAGATGTTAGCGTGGTTATATGCAGTGTATCCATGATGATTTTTGGTAAAGGATGTGTTTAGAATGCAATGTGGTGCCTAGATAATGAAATGGATTCATAAAGTTCTGATCTTGATTCTTGGATACTCATAATTTGCTCTTTTTTGCCATTTTCTAGCAAGTTCCAGCATTTTAATAAATGTTCTGTATGTGATTTTGATCCATGTCATGGCCTCTTAAATGATCAATGGTTAGTTTTCGTCATTGTTTGAATCTCAACTAATTTTCTAACCTAAAGGGTGTATTATGTGATTTTCGGGAAATATTTTGAAATTCAAGGTGCTTTTATTCAAAGTGTTCTCACCAAGAACACCTTTCAAATCAATCTTGATCATCAAATTTGGCCAAATATGCGTTTTTCTTAATATTTAAGTACTTTTCCATATAGACTTTTGATGTTTGAATATATTTACATGATCAAGAACTTCAAAATCAAAATAAACAAAACCCGATTTTAAAATAAAAATTTGGATAGAGAATTAGTGGAAAGCTTATTTGATCTTGTTGTAGGGTGGAATAGGTAGAGAAAAGTGCTTGTAATTAAAATATTCCAAATTAAAAAGATCTTGATAAGTAATAATAATGAATTAATAGATTAATAAATTAAGGAATTGGATCAAGAGCAATTGTATCTTAGGCATGTTGTTTTGAACCAGTCCAACCCCTTCCTACATCGATACACATGAACTACCCCATGGAATAAATTGATAAAAAAAAAAAGATCTAATATGATTAATTAGGCTTAATTGATAATGAATCTTAGTTTATAAAATTATAACAATAAGGCTCAATTAGTTAAATTAACGATTTAGTTAGATGGGCTAAGACCAAACTCTAAAATCCACTTAGGTTCATTTCGCTTTTTTATAGTTCTATACTCGAAATCAGCCCTAACCATAAGAAAGGCTTTTAAAACTTGTAAACGAACTAGGCCTAATTAACTTAGCCTATAATTGGGACTAAATTGATAATTAACTAACAACACGAGTTGTTAATTAAACTAATTAATTTATTAATGAATCTAAAAGCCCTAACATGACCCTAAACTAGTTAGGCCCATTCCTCATAAGGCCCATAACCTACATGGGCCTTAGTTAAGTGTAAAGACTAAGAAGGCCCTAAGATGGAATTAGACTCTTGTGACTAATTAATTGATAATGCATAGTTAAGTTAATTAATTAATTAAGTCTTATGGGCCTAATTTACTTTGAAACCAATTAGGTTCACCTTCCTTAAGATCCATAACCTATATGAATCTTAGCTAAACGAGAAGATTTAGACTTAATAACATATAGTTTAGTAAGCCCTAAATTAAGAGTACTGGATTTAGGAAAATGATTAAGTAATAACAATTAGTAATTAATGGATGGTCAATTAACTATATAGGCATAGATATATTGAACTTAGAATAAGATTAGATAGCTAATTCCTATGGAATGAATAATGACTTTTATTTACCTCATGGCATGATAATTGGTTATTAAGCTTGAATGTGGACTCTCCTTTATGATTGGATGTAGAGACAACTCTCATGTTTTGAGATCTTTGGTGCAATTAAGCAACGATCTTGTGTGTTATGTGCTATAATAGAAATTAATTTTCTGGATTAATAGATAAACTCAACCTAATTAATTGCTTATTGCTCGTGCTTAGTTAGCTTGATCTAACAAGTAATGCCCTTGGATTGGGCCTACATTTGTAGTCATATTTGCTAGGATGATATGGTAGTGAAGTGTTTAAGCTATCGATGGTGGCTTAAATAATCGTTAAGAGAAAACTGTCTCAGTATCCACACTTGTTGAAAGCAAAGATAACTTATAAAGGTGTTACATAGCGGAGTGGGCCTATGTGTCATGACTTTAAAGGGGCCTAGTAAGTTTATCTAAAATTTTCATATCATGTGTACACTTATAATACAAAAACAGTCTTACAAGTTAGAGATTGCAAAACTCTAAATAATTAAACATTAAGGTTTTCGATTTTAATTAAATAATTTGCTATAAAATATAAGTGAATATGGATATCCGATATTTTACAGTTCATCAGAACCGCAGAGAATTGGTATCCTTATCAAATGCTAAGATTAGGTAAAACAAGTTAATAATTTACAAGAAATATTATATCACACATAATCTTATCATATAAACATTTTCCAAATCAATTGTTTTTATATCAACTATACACATTTCAATCAACTCTAACATTATCAAAACTATTTTCGATTTGTACTCTACTCTCAAGGTTATCCCAATCTTTACTTGAAGGAACTAGCAAAAAAAAAAAAAAAAAAAAAACGATAGGGGAATGAGCAAACCATAGATTAGTGAGTTCATTCCTCATTATTATCGTTCAAGCAAGTTATTAAACATTATTACCACACATGCAAGCTATTTACATATGAAATGAATGCAATCGCGATGAATGAAAGTAACACATCCATAGGAGTCTGGAACTATAAAAGGTATAGATTTACGTTGTCTACATGTTGATTTTTCCTCCATGTTTACCTGTACGGAGCATCTCACCTTAACCGCATGAGGTTGCTTGGGGGAAACGTCCCACTAGACGACACCTTTCATCAGACGACACTTGACTATTACCCTAGTCTGAAAAACAACAATCAACATAGGTGGACCCTAACTAAGTCCATCCACCGAACATATCAAAGGCCCTTCGAGCACACAAAGCGAGTCGTCTCGTTATCAAAATATATCCAAGGCCCCACAGATACAATATGCGAGTCCTCTTGTGATTAATTAGAAATGCTATGCTAGTTTTGCTTTAACGATAAAGATATCATTTATGGACATTATAACCCCTCACAAAAATTATAAAAAAATATATTAAAGATTGGAAAAATGTTTTCTAAAAATATTTTTCTCAAAAATCAGTAAAGTTAACACTCTCCATCAATATACCATTTGGATCATAGACATGCGACAAATATCATTGGTTATTTTAGTCAAATAGTTATATTTACTAATTTAATAAAATGATTATACGGATGATAGCACATAAAATAATCAGTCATTCAACAAATAATCAGTAGCAATTGATAAGTAGCATACAAAGGACAAACAGTAAGCAGATAGTAAATTATAAGAACTCCCTCATTTGGTTAATACTTATTTTCTAATCGTTTGGGATTTCCAATTTTTTATAATTGGGTACCTAAAAGATAAATAAATTTATTAATATTTTGAAAAATTATGTTTATTGATTAACTAAATATCTATCATTATTCACCTAGTTTCCCACTATAATTCAAGTATGGTATAAATATAGTTTAATTTAAATCTTTTATTTATTTTTCTTGATTTATCTTAAATTTTCAATCGCATATAACTTTTTATAGTCCATCTTTATACTTTTTTGAATGTACTTTCATGCAGCGGAGCCTGTTTTGGACGTTGTAACTTGTATTTTCCATTATGGTGTAATAATATTATGATTTTTATTATTTTGACTTAAATCATTATAAATTATTATTTTAAGATTTTCTTTTGATATTTACAATTTAATAAATATCTAAATTTGATATTTTGTAATTTTCTTATTTTCTTAGTTTATTTTATCACAATTTACTTATTTTTCTATTTTTAAGAGTTAATACTTATTTAATTTACTTTTACTATATTAATAATTTTCTAATTAATTAATTATTTTATTATTATTTTTAATTATGAAGTTAATTAATTCAATTAAAGGCTGATGTGATAGCATAGGGGAATCTTACGCGTCATTCAGAAATTTTTGTACTTTTTCCATCTTTTCTTATTTGTGTATTTTTACTTCATATATATATATATAATCATATTTATTATTATATTTTACTAAATTTTATAAATTAATTATTTCTTATATTTGTAAGTTTATGGAATATCCATATATATATATATATACATTCATATTTACTAATTTACTTTATTTATTAAATTAATATTATAGTATGTTACATATGCACTATTCAAATATACTCGCATTTCTACATATACCATACTATTCATATAAGTATTTTTATACGTATAATATACTTATGTACTATAATAACATAACCCTAAATATATTTTATATACCATACATATGGTATATATATATATATATACATCTAATTGTATTTTTGTATTTTATACTTATACATGCATATACGATTTTATTACATATATATATATATATATATACTAAAATACTTAATAAACATAATATTATACATGAATACATATGCATAGATGTCACGTCCATAAATTTATATTTGTATATCTTAAAATACTTAATATACATAGTATTATACCTACATATATATACATCGAATATATACCTTAAATTAGTAGTTTTGTATTTTATACATACATAAATATATACATATAATTTTGGTGACATATTATATTCATATACATGTAATAAAAATTATACAAACTTAAACATACCTATAGTATACGCTTCCGTACATATATACTATATAATAAAAATATTAGGTATATATATATATCCATGCATACATCTGTATATATGTACAAAAACATAATTCCTTATACTAAGTATTTGTAGAAATTATTATAATATGTATAATTTACATATGGATATACTTAAATATCTATACACATATAAATATATATGAACAAAGAAATACTAATGTTACATATACTGTAAACCCTATGTAGTTAGCTATTTAGGTCCTAAATTAGATCCAAGTGCTCTAGAAAATATCATGGGTCGATAAGGTTAGGTAAAATAAAAATTTGATTAAATTGTGAAACTGAATATTTTATTGGTAATAAAAATCCTAGAAACTTGATTGAAACCTAAATCACTTACAAAAACCTTAAATCCTATATACGCGTAAATACCTGAAATCAAACTCAAACTTAACGAAACTCCTAAAACTATAACTTTAAGTTTATAAAATAAATAAATATGACTTAATAGTAATGAAACCTTAGTCGATTGTAACTATTGACTAATATGCGTAATCACATATAAATTTTAACAAATACGCTGAAATAACTTGTAAATATTATAAATGTAATATACAACAATTTAAATTAATAAATTTTAAATAATATTTAATATTTATTGTTTTATTATTTACAATTGGAAAATTTATAATTTTTCTTTTCCACTTTTCTTTTTTTTTTTTCTTTTCCCCTTTTTCCTTCACGTTTCTTCTCCAGAATTGTTTTTTTTTTCTCCTTTCCTTTTATCCTCCATGTCCTACACCTTCTAAATTGTTAGTGGACATGTGTTACTCTTCTAATTTTTATCATGTGTTAGTTATGTATTACAAAACAAAAGTTAAGACTTGTGTCTTATCACATTAATTATTGTATTATACTTTAGATCTTCTTCTTATTTCCTTTTTGTTTTAACCACATGATTTGCTCCTTGTGTTCATTTGTAACACATCTGCAAACTAAGAGAAGAAAAAAACAAAACAAAACACTTACATCCTTATTTTCTTTTCTTCGTAGCCGTACTTATCTTCTTCTTTGCCTTTCAATTTTTCTTGTGAATTCAAAAGAACAAGAACCAAAGAATAGGCAAAAGGATCCTTATCATCTCTACTACCTTCAATTAATTAAGGAAATTAGGTAGGTATTATTAGTATTTTTTTTTTCTTGTAGAAAGTATATGTAAGCTTGCCCGCCTTCATCTCTTTCATCTTTCTATGTTGTGCTTGTCCTCCAACCATACAATGGTTGATTGTTGATTTCAATTAAGTATAGATCAAAACATTCCAATAAAAGCATCTCAGGCTGATGAAAATAAGAATGTCTTTTCATAGTTTTCCATGGGATCAGGACTAGGTTAGAATAATAGTGTCCTACATAAAATTTACATCCTTATCCAAAAAGGGTTACAATAATTAATGAGAGAGGTGATAATATATTTTAAGTAAAGGTAAAGAAACTAATGAGTGGTAATGGTAATTTGTAAGACTCAACCATTTACTTTATATAATAAAAGTGAGGTAATAAAAAGAAAATAAGCGGTTGGGGATTTTTGTTTCCCTCCTATCTAAAAGGACATTAACCTGAAAGTTAAGTCCTATTGAGGAGATGCTTTTCATAATATGATGGTAAAAGATGAGGAGATGTTACTTCTTTTGTGCATTGTCCTAGGGCTAAATTTCTAAGCTATGTAGTGTTAACCTTTTAGATGTATCTTGTGTAACGACACCAGAAATAAGTTCTAATCAATTTGGGATCGGGTTTTGTAGTATTAATCTTTGCAAAATGCATTATAGGCTATGTTGTCTGCTAGTAAATGATTGTCATAATAAGATATGATGCATATCATCAGCTTTTAGTGATGAGAGCATTAGTCCTCTTTAGTAGAAAAATGAAAGGACAGTATTATAATAATAAGCCTTTTGTTTTATTTATTTATTTACTTTTAGGGAAGGTGGTTACTCCCATGTTGCTTGAGCAGGATCTGTACATTGTTATCCTTTTCCACTATCTTTCCATGGAATCTGATTTGATGACCTTGATAATTTTAGTTTCTAAGGTTTTGCTTGTCTCCTGTTTCTTTAGTCATGCAATTTGGATAAGTGATAGATGCTCTTTATTCAATAGTTACTTATCTTGGTAATGTTACTTTATATCATTACCTAAATTTCTTTATGAGATTTTGGTGTGTAAAAATGTGTACCATCATTTCCTTAGAGCATTGCCCAATATATTGGTAAATTTGGAGCCTCTTGGGTATACACGATACACATCCAACTTTATTATTCTAAACATAAAGACGGATTTGATACATAGGCTACCTTAGATGTTATATGATAATATTATGGTAAAGCAGTTAAGGGTGAATGGCATTGTTTAGCAGCTTAGGGGCATCCATCTACACTATGCACTTGGGTTTAGATAAGATATTGAGCTAGAAGACTCTCCATTGCACGAGCCATAGCATAGAGGGCACAATTAAGGACGAAGATGTAGACTAGGTAGAGGGTAAGGATGCCAATAGGTTGAGTTAGCCATTAAAGGCGATCTCTCGCATCAGCATTACTTGCCCCATACATCTCTTACTATGCCCACTCGAGTTCCAGCTGTAGACACCCTTCATTGGAGAGAGCTTCAATAGTCAGATCCATACTCCTCTTGTTTCATTTAGGAGGTTAGTTATAGATTACAATGAAGACATAGGCGATGAACTCAAGCAAGTTGAGTTTACTCCAATCCCTATACACATGACCTACTTCGATACTTATACTAAGGATGGTATACATATCACATAGTTAGATGCAACCCAGATGGTATAGCTCTAGCTTGATAGAAGTACTTGGGAGACAAGTGCATATATGCATCGACAACGTAGATAGCCTTAGATTATCACTGGTTGTAGCTATTTGAAAATTTTGGTTATAATTGATGTACATTTTGTGAACATTTTGTATAGACTTAACTAGAGTAATAAAAGTTTCATATTGCTTAATCCTATTTTTCCAACTTATTATCTAACATTTGCTTTACTTTGTTTGCCAATGATGTTAGTGTTTATGAAATAAACAAACTGTATGGTTTCTCGCTTTATAAGTGTTGATAAGTTTGAATAATAGTGCAGTTTTACTTATATAGTTTTTAGGTATTTGGATCTTATTGTAAAGGGTTCAACCATGGCTATGAAGTTTGGTTAGAGTATTGTTTTATCTTGGAATTTGCCTCTTAAAAAGACAATTTTAACATGTTTAGGCTAATAAGTGATTTTTAATCAGGTGCTTATCATCGCCTCTTGAAGAGGCAATTTTAGTCCAATTTAAAATTGTCTTTTTAAGAGGCAATTTCAAGTGTTATGCTCTTGGTATTTTTTTCCCAAGAGTGGTATTTTAGGATTTTTCTTTTCATTTGTTTCCTTTTCCCCATATTCAACGCCATTTGTACTATAAAGAAAAAATAAAAAAAATAAAATTAAGGAAAATGTAGTAAAGGGAAGAGACTCTAAGCTGAAGTAGATAAATTTTCGAAAGGTAAAGGTAAAATAGAAGCCAGTTACGAAAGTAGGTTTCCTGAACATGGAAGAGAGAACATTATATGGATAGGAGAAATCAAAGTGATAGTTGTAGATGTAAACATGGGAATAGTGGATGCACAATTTTAAGCTATGTTAATGGGTGATTTGTATGGTTAATTAATCAACTATTTTGAAATTAAAAAAAAAAAAAAGATAAGAACAACCCTTGCTAGCTTAAAGTATTTTACATTAAAAGTAATTGAGTTTTTAATGTGTATTAATTAATTGAAGTTGTATTGCTTGTAGACCAGTTAAAAAAAAAAATTTTAAAGTAACATTTTATTAAAGAGTAGTAAAATGATAGTTAACAACCCTTACTAGTTTAAATACTTTATATATATATTCCTTTATATTAAGGATATGGATGCAGCTTGGTTCAGCTTTGTTTTATTTTTCAATCAAACCAAAACATATAACTGCAGTTCAATTTTATATAACTTTGAATTAGATCATACAATGCAGATTAGGAATTTGTTTAAACTATTAAACTTTAGTTTGGTTTAGCCTGGTTGATGTATGGAATCACATTTTGTAATTCAGGAAAGTATATTTATTATTTGCATATCATGTAATCTCATATAAAAATAGTACATTCATTTGATAATAATTAGTATTAGTATCATTTATATAATTTATGTATTATAGTCATAAAAATTATATATATATATTTTAATAAATGTATCAAAAAGTTCAAGTGCTATGTTAAGATAAAGGGCTGATGTCACATTTTGCAACCAATCTTTCCTAAAATTTGTAATTTGCTACCCTAACATTAAAAGATCAATTTATTACCTAATTGAAGTGTTTGTTATCATTTATATATTACCTAACCTAACTTCTTTAGTGTCCATTTGTTGGCATGGCATAATTGACCGATGTTAGTTGTAGAATTGAGATAAGATACCTTTAACATATGGTAAGGCATATTTGAAAGATAAACTTGCCTATTTGGGCAAGATACATATCTATCCAAATTCTCTCCCATGAAACCTATAAATAAGGGACAAACCTTATAGATAAGATACTTCACATACACTCGCACTAATGCTCTCATTCTCTCATCTTTATTACTCCCACATACATTGACTTTAAGCATTAGAGTAGTCATGCCAACCAACCCCTTAGTGCCTACTAACTAAAGGTAGGTACGGTTCAGTTTGGTTTGGTATGATATGCCTCTCCTTATCAAATTGAACCTAGTATAATAGCACATTTTTTTTTTTTCTGAAATCGAACCTAACTATATGGTTTTATTTATAAAATTTTTGAACCTAATTAAGACCAGTTTGGTTTAGTTTGATCCATGGTTCAAACCGTTTGTGTCAAATTTTTACTAAGCATTTTTATTTCCAATAAATGTGAAATTTCAGATAGAATTCACTCAACTTAATCTTAATAATTGATACAAAATTAAAATAAAAAATAACAAGATATGAAAATTTGATGAAATTTATATGAAGATTAATTGAAAAAAATAAAAAAAGTACAATATAATTGCATGAATGTTTTTTATTTAACTAAATGGTTCAATTTAGTTCAAAACAGTATGGTTTGATTCGTTTTCTTGAATCGAATCACAAACCATTTATATCTAATCGAATTGAACCATAAACTAAATGGTTTGTAAAAAAAATCGATTTTTTGGTTCATTTTGGTTTGGTTCACAATTTGATCCACGATTTGTGATTTTTTTGTTTAACCTTACCACTAACTACATCATATCTTGCAGATCCAAGTCTATTTCTAGCAATCTCTATCAGTGAAATTGAGGTAACAACATAATCATATAATATATATATATATATATATATATAGCATTATGTTATATCTTTGTGTTTGAGCTCTCAAGTTATGATAAATAACGTACTATTTTTTTACATTTAAGTTTCTATAAAAATATAACCTAAATCAACTTATTTTAAAATTTGCACTACCACCTCATTTAATTTTAAATGACTTGCTATAGAGTTCAAGTTATTTTAGATAAACATATTTATTGATTCAAGTTTCTAGGGTTATTTAATGGAATTAGTTTATCATTGAGAACTTTATGTGCTAATGTTAATTTGAATGCACTTATAATTCATACGATTCTATTAGTTATCGTAAACCCTGTGTAATCAATAGTCGAACCTTAATTTAAGTCCAAGTGTCCTAGACTATATCATGAGTCGATAAGGTTAGATAAGATAAAATTTTTAGAAGTTAATAAACCAAATATAGTATCGATAATAAAAACTGTAGAAATTGATCAAAACCTAAATCGTATACAAAAACCTTAAATCTGATATACGCGTAAATACTAGAAATCGAACCCAAACTTGATTGAAACCCTAAAACTATAACTTTAAACTTATATAATGAATAAATATAACTTAATAGTGATATAATCGCAGTCGATTACAATTATTAACTAAATTGTATAATCGCGTACAACTTTTAATGAAAACGTCAAAATAACTCATAAATATTATAATCTTAATATGTATTAATTAAATTGATAAATTTTCATAATATTCCAAAATTAATTTATAAATGTTATTTTTACTATGTTTATGTTTTAAAAAATTACATATAATTATTTTTATTTCCCTTTTTCTTTATTTTCCTTTCTCTCTTTTCCTTCAATTTTTTTTCTAGTTCCATGTACGCCCCACATTAGCCCAAGTGATTTCTTTTTCCTCCAGATGTTGCATTTACCAAGCAAAGCCAAGAATAACGATTCACTTGTCTTGTCTTAATTAATATCAACATCTAGTAAGATTGTCCTTTACTTTTTCCATTGTTATTTAACCATGCTTTACTGTAATCTACATGCCTAGAAGGTACAAACTAGAAAAAGAAAAAGAAAAAGAAAAAGAAAAACCAAAACACATACACACATAAAATTGGAACAAGAAAAAGCAAAGGAAAAAAAAAAAAAAATCAAAGATCAAGAACAAGAGGAATAAGAAGAAGAAGAGGAAAATATTGTTCCAATTAATTAAAAAGTTAGGTAAGTATATATTTAATTTCTTTGTACATATGTATATTATATAGTATGTACTTGTATACTAAGGGTTCATTTATTTATTTAATTATATGTACATATATGTATACATGACTAGATATATACATATGTATTAAGTATTTTTTTTATTTGTGTATACACATATGTATTAAGTATGTACCTTTATTTATGTATATACCTATGTATTTAGGAGTAAGTATATACAGTATATGTATATAAGTATAAATAGTTGTACATGTAGTATGTATTTTTTTCTTACACATATTTTTGTATATATGTATGCGTGTGTATTATATATGTATGTATATTTAGTATTTTGTTATATAACATATGTAGGTATATACGTATAATATATGTACATTACTGAATGTTTCATTTATATACATGTATATACATTTAGTATTTTATTTAATTATTTATGTATATATGCATGATAGTGTATATATATATATATATGTACTCAGTAATTTTAATATATGAGGTATATACAAGTATATGTAAATAGTAAATATATATATCTATAAGTAAGTATTTTCAAAGTATAAGAATTTTAGTATATTCGTACATATACATATAGCAAACCGTGTTGAATATATGTATATTATTAATTGGATTTTGTATTTTTGTACATATGTATATATAAAATATAACTATATATGTATATAAGTATATAAAGTATAAATAAGTGTATAATAAACTTATACATAGCGTATAAATAAGGATAGAATAATTTAATATATAATATATAGTATATGTATAAACGTATGTATATGAATAGTGATGTGTACATAAAAATACGAGTATAATTAAATAGTATACACAATATACGATAATATTAATTTAATAAATAAAGTAAGTTAATAAATATATATATAAGTACCGTAAATTAGGAAAAAGAGTTAATAATTAAGTAAATTAGAAAAATTAATAAAATATAATAATAAGTATTTATATATATATGTATACCGTAAAATACAAGAAAATAATAAATTTTCTGATATTTTTATATTATAGTCCAAACTACGAGTCACAATGTTCAAAACAGACCTCGCTACGAAAAAGTACACTAAAAAATGATCGAAATGAACTATAAGTTCATAAGGATATAAGCTAAATTAAAAAAGTTATATGTAATTTGATAATAGCTCGAATCGACGATTTTACATAACCGAGTTAAGTAAACAATACGAATTATGATACTAGTTTAGCTTTAAAGTCTTAAACTTACTATTTTCTACATTCATTATTCTCGGGTGATTTTGACTTTAACCTTGAGTTGCCATCAAACTATTATGACCCTTGAGTTGGTTATAGTTGAGTGAGTTTTCTCTAATGATTCCATATTTGCTTATGTATGTAATTAGTGAATGTAAATTGTGATTAATAATTGAATATTGTGTGGGGCTGGGTTATGCTTATGTATGATACTCTTGTTCATAGTGAATTTACTTTAAAGTATGATAACGTATTGATTGTTACGTAATATATTTGCTAGAAATTGATTGTCTGTAACTTTGTTGATCACTAAATAATAAGACATAATTTTACTCGACTTGAAAGAACTAACTCGAAACACGGATAATCATGCGTCGCATAATTAATTCCGGCCATCACATCATACTGAGTTAGTGGGAGGCCATACGTGGGTTGATAATTTGATTGTTATAGATTTTGTACAGTGCACACGTACGATATGACCTTATCCTAGCCCACGGGATCACTACCCACGGGATCACTAGGCGTTGAAGGTACCAACCGTCTAACTAATGGTCAAGTTTAAAGGTTTTCATTTAGAGGTGAGTAAGGGCTGCGTGAACTTACTCGTAATTATACTTAGAACTCGTTTTTCATAAAAACTGAGAATGAATATACCATTACATTTTGTATACGAAACGTAGAGTTTCGTTATTGTAAAAGTTCTAATATGATATCTGAATCTGACTGTTACTGATGTATCTCTAACCCTAACTTCGGAGGGCGTTAAATCTGAGTTGCATGCAATACCTGATCATTTGCATTATTTGTATGGCATACTGATTAATCATGCATTCACTTGATTAAACTAATTTGTTGTATAACTTGTTTGTTGTATGGTTGAGGGAATTATCTTATTAAGCTAGTTAGCTTATACCCTTGTAGTCTTCTTTTGTAAGCTGATTTGTTCATGGAGTCGAGCCGTTGCATGCTCGACTTTAGTTTTACATTAGGGGGTTGATGTGGAAGAAAGAAGTGATATGAGTGCATTTAGGATACTATATTTAGTCTTAGAACTTTATTATGTAATCTTATATGTGGATAGTTTGTAATATGAACTCTTACCATCTCTTTTTATCTATAAATCTCTCTCTCTCTCTCTCTCTCTCTATATATATATATATATATGTTTTATATTCCAATAATTTGTTATTATTATCATGAAATGATATTGTTTACATCTGTGTAACTCTTGGTTGTTAGTTGTAGCTATAGCCTTGTATATTGCATAAAGGGTTATCGATTGAGAAGAAATCAATCTATAGTTCTTTGTACGATATACAACGACTATCATAACTAGCCTTCTTAGGTCATGACCGTTATTCCTAAGATAGCAGAATGGAAATTTGAAACATTGAACGAGCACATATATAGGACTATAGCAAAAATGAAATGTGAGAAACATTAGACCTCCTTTTCTTTTCCTTTTTAATATGATAAATGAAATTATTTATTTAAAAGAAAAAGGAAAATCATCTTTTTGTTTGTAAAGGTGTGTGTGAAACAATTTAAAGAGCAAAATTGATAAAACATGGTTCCACAAATTTCTATGCTTTCAAGGACAAAATAAGATAAAACAAAAGGAAATAAATAAAATCAAGTAGTTGCTATTTTGTTGAGAATGCATGAAAGCAAGATAGATAAGCTAAGAAGGGAAATAGATAGAGTCTAAATATAGGTTATAATTAGACTTATGTAGTTAACCTATGGGCAAAAGTCAATTATATGTCTAATTATTTTTCTTTTACGTATCCATTTTTTTGCCTTTGTTTCTCGAAAGATAGAAAACTTTGTTTGTTTGTTGATTTGTTGACTTTTCCTTATGAAGAACTAACTGAGAGATTCAATTGAGATGGACAAAGGTGAATCCATCTAACACAAGAACCTATGATGATAGTCTTAATGATTGAAGATAATTTTGAATGAAGAGGACCACACAAATAAATATATACATACATGGAGTGAATTCTTGGAAATTCAAGGGAAAAAAAATCACACTAAAGATACAAGAGCAAATCTATCCACTTTATGGATATACATATACATATATATATATATATATATATAATTCTTGTTTTTAGTAATTAACATAAGTGCAATATATATATATAGAGAGAGAGAGCTTAGCACTTAGACCTACATTACAGGCTATTACATACCATGAGAGCATAGGTCTGCTCTCCATTTGTTCTTCCATGTATCATCTTTAAATATTTATACAAGCTACTAACACCCCACATATACTTACTCCACAGATTCAGCTCAATACGAATCTTATTTGGCGGACCCTCTTCACCCTTTTACATCCTCTTGTCCAATTCATGCTCACAACTGCCCCGATGACAAATCCACTAGCGTATCCCATGGAAACAATCATCCACTCAATTTCAAACCAATTGTTCGAAGCATCATCCTTTTCTAATGATGGTGGAGGTGATGTTTCAATGATATCTCCACATTTCCTCGATAAAGGAAATCCACAAAGACCTGGATTTCCTTGATATGAGCTACTCTCAAAGGTCTTGAATTGTTTGGACTGAGGTATGGGACCTGTAAGTTGATTAAAAGATACATCAAGGGATGAAAGTGTAGTAATATCCGTTAACTGTTGAGGAATTTCACCAGAGAGCTTGTTGTGAGAAAAATCCAGAGATTCCAACTTTGCCAGACCATTCAAGTTGAAAGGGATTGAACCTATAAGCATATTATTGGACAAATTAAGAAAGCGTAGCCCCTTAAGTGTTGTAATGGATTTTGGAATCTCTCTCGTGAAATAATTGCTAGAAAAATCAATCCCCATAAGGGACTTCGGGATTTTTGTATATTCTACACTTACACGCTTATTCGTCATTGCTACTGCATAAAAGTAAATCCAATAACTAGCGTAAGATGCATAAGAAAATGGCAGACCTTCCTTTTCAACATCAACTTTCATTGCCCTCCAACCTTCAAAATACTGAGCTAACAAGTGGCCAGTGAAGTTATTATTGGAAAGATCGATGATCCGCAATTTAGGAAACTCATAACCACCTGATGGTTTCTCTATGACTCCATGAAATCTATTACAACGCAAGATGAGTATGCTTAAGGCTGGAAGCTTACCCAGCCAAAAAGGGAAAATATCAATGATCTTTTTATTTCCCAGATTGAGGAATTCTAGATTTGTGCAATTTTCCATATCTCTTGGCATTGGCCCCTCCAATTGATTGTAGCTCATGTCAATCATTACCAAATTGCATCTATATTTTCCTAGTTGAGGAATGGGTCCAGTAAAGTTGTTTTTGTGTAGATTAAATATAGATAGATGACCCATACCAACCAAGTTAGTCAAACACTCTGGAATAATACCACTCAAGGCATTATAACCTATATCGAAGACCTCAAGTTTGACAAGATTGCACATTCTTGTCGGTAATTCTCCAGAAAATTCATTGTTTGAAACGAGGTAGTATAGGAGGGAAGAGTTTGTTGAGGGGAGAGGAGGCGATCCTTTCAACTGGTTGAACCTAAGGTCTAGATATATAAGATTCCCTCCCCACAATAATGGCAAATTACCCTCAAATTTGGACAAATTGTTATGAGAAAGGTCCAAAAGTTGAAGATTTTTTATACCATGCACATCAATCAAACACCGAGGAATCATACCGATCAAGTTGTTACTCAAATTAAGACGATCAAGGTTAATCAAATTGCAGAGCCATGTTGGTATTTCAGAGATATTATTGGAGGAAATATCCAGATGTCCCAATTTATCTTGACTTTGTAAGATCAAGGGAAAGCTTCTTAAGTTGCATGAAGCAAGACGTAAATGAAAAAGGTTTGAGCTACGTTTAGTGGTACCATCCATGACAAATGAAAAGTTATTAGCTGATAAATCTAGATGTCCTAAACTGTCAAGTTGCAAAAACACGTCTAGATTTATTTCCCCGCTGAAATCGTTTGAATCAAGATAAAGCAATGTGAGACTCTTAAGATGAGAAATTGTTATTGGAATTTGGCCAGAGAATTTGTTAGATGAAAGATCAACGACCTGTAACTTGGTAAGCTTTTGTAGTTGATTGAAGATTTCACCTGTAAACTGATTCTCATCTAGATACAACAATTCAAACTCAGTGAGGTTTGCCACTGAAGGGGGTATCTGGCCTTGCATTTTACAGTTAGCGAGACTAAGAGATCGCAAGGAAGTCGATCTTGAGAGAGAATCTGGTATTGAGGACGGTATCTCCACAGAGGCAAGATCGAGGTCTTCTAATCTGACTAGACTCTGCACCAAGTCCCTTAGACTAGGATTTGTAAGTGTCAATTGATTGTAAGACAAATCAAGAGAAGACAAGTTAACCAGATATAGAATTTCTGATGGTACCTGTCCTATAAAGTTCGAATGAGCAAGGTCGAGAATTTCTAACTGGGAAAGATTGCCTATAGCAGAAGGTATTTTAGAGTAACCGAAGTCGTTGTATGAAAGATCGAGTCTCCGCAGGTGACCAACCTTGAAGATGCCGCTGCTAGAGTTGATGGAACCAGAAAGACAACATTCAGAAAGGTCAAGTTTAATCACATGTCCGCTATGCTCATCACACTCTACGCCACTCCAATTACAACAATCTCCATTTTTTCTTTCTGCCGGCCACATTCTCCGACATGCTTTAGCAAGTGGACTATAACATGGCCCATTGTAAAAGGTGGCCTTGAACTCCAAGAAGGCATACCTCTCTTCTTCGTGACAATTGGGCTGCATTTTAGTGCTGGAAGAATGAGAGTGAGGAATATAGAACAATAGGAGAAGAGATAGCAAGATGGGAAGAGATGATAACGCCATGGAGAAATGGTAGATTCTGATGGACACTAAAGAAAATGTGTATGCCTTACATAAAGCTGTGCAATGTGATTTATAATGAATGACATTTTGCACATCTGGGTTAAGAAAAGAAAAAAAGATAGAGAGAGAGTGTGTGGGGAAAAATAGAAAACCTACTGCTTAGAGAGTTTTATCCGTATGTCAGGACTTTTCCAAGTTTTCATAGAAATTTATAATAATAATGGCAGGCAAATTCAATGCAGGCGGCCGGCTTTCTATTGATATTTGATGTTTGAGATTAAGAATTCCAACTTGTTCATATACATATGTTAGATTGCTAAAAACAGGCTAATTAATAAATCCTTTCTAAAAATTGATATGTGAAGAAAAGAATAGTTCGTCTATTTGGGATAAGATGACCTCCAAGAAAGATGAATCGATCAGAGAAAATTTCTGAAATCTCAAATTTAATTGTTTCTATGAATAAAATTTTAAATTTGAAATTGACAAGACATTTGGTTCACCATGGTGAAATGAGCAGCGAAGGGCACGACCCAGGATTTACCATCCCACGGCGTTATTGTGAGAGATACCTCCTTTGCATCGTGGTTATTTAGCAGTTTTAAATTTTGGATTGTAGTAAATGACGAGGAAAAAGGCTCCAATAAATGCTTTCCGTGAAACAAACACATCAAATTTGAGTCTTAATTTAAAGTTGAATCAATGAGCTTAATCACTCAATACACCATGTTTACAGTTTAGTTTTGATGAAAATTTGCCTATTCTTGATTAAGCTGCTCTAACATTGTAATTCTGACTGAAAGGTGATACGTGCCAATAGGTGAAAGATACTTCATTACAGGGCGAAACTTCGCACCAGCCACTAATTTTTCAACTGCTAGTGCACACGTGTATTTTATCTATTATAAAAAAAATTACAAAAAAAAATTGATAGTTATTAATTTTTTCTCAAGATTGAAAAAAAAAAGGAGGGGAAATTCATTGTTACTAAAATATTGTAAAAAAGTTGGTTGTATCAATTTTTTTTATCATAATTACCACAAAAGAAAATACAAAATTAACATAAAATAAAAAAAGACAAAGAAAAAGAAGGCCGAAAATTCGGCCACTTTTTCCCAATTTTAAGAATCTCCCTTCATTACATGTACAAACGAAAAACATCATTCATATATCAGAATAAGTTTTCTAATACCAAATCTTCGTAATAATCTATGACATTGAGGAAGACGTGATAGGAAAATACAATTCTTTGAAAAAAACTAGTAAAAGTTTGTAGTAATTGTGGTCCACCAAAGACTATAAGTTTACGAAATATTCTTACTGAAATTTTAATTAGCTAAAAATCATTTCCAGAGTTTCAAGATTGTGAAACAATGCGTGTCGATTAAATTTTACCATATTTTCTTATGTTAATTATATAAATAAGGATAAAGCACATTTTTAATTTTCGAAATTTCATTAGTTTTTAATTTGATTCATGAACCTTTTTTCTCTTTGAGTACTCAAGTATCAATGTTCACAAAAAATTTGCAAATCAATCATTTTCTTAACACCATTAGTTTTGTTGGTAGTATTAGAATTGTTTATCAATTGACCCTAAGTATTGAACCGGATTGAACTGCTAAATGTGTTCTATTAATATTTTAGTTCGATTTACGATTTAATTTGTAAAGGGCCTAATAGTTCACGATTTGGCTAGAAGGGTCAAATTGAACCTAATCACTCATATGCAAATGGACCACTTCTTATAAAAAATTATACAATAAACTGTTTTTTTTTTTTTTTAAATTTTAGACTCTATCGACATTTCAGTTTAACCCTATTTATCCTTTTTTTTTTTTTTCATTTATCATTTCACTCTTAGTCTCCATAATCTACTTTGTTTTCCTTTCACCGTCATCTCCAATCTCTGATAGACTCACATATACCTTTACTAACACCTAAGATGTAATATCATCATATGATATAATATTATGTGGCTTTAATTTTTATGTAATGTTTCTCAATTTGGCATCAATATTGGTTGAAAACTCCAATAACTATTAGTATTATCATAAATATTTCTAAAAAGCAGTTCAAATCGAATCAAACTGTATATAAAGCGTTTTGGTTCAGAATCTTGAACCTTTAAAAATGGTTTAGTTTATTAAATATTTGAATTGAATTCAATTTGGTTAGAGTGATGGGCAACCATCTACAACAATGAAATTTAAAAAGGAAAATCAAAAGAAAAATTGACGGTTTTCTTTGAAACAAATAGGCAATTAAGTGTTGTCTCAAATGACGAAATAAAAGGGGATAACTTTGTATTATAATGATATTGAAGTCAATATTTGCAAGTTGAAGGACTTTTCCACTATGTTTGGGAAGAGGAAAGGAATTAAGGGAGAAGGAAAGAATTAGGAAGGAAAGAAAATTAAAATATATATATATATATATATATATTTCCTTGTTTGGAAAAATGAGGGAAAGAAAGTAGAAGAAAAGTTGATAATATAATTTCAAAATATATCTTTGTTTTAATGGTAAACATATCATTTCATTACAATTTCCTCCAATTTGAGAGAATTATTTTTGGTAGACTCAAGCGAAAACGTTTTTTCGCAAATCCATCTCATTCCCTTTCCTTCAGCCTTTCTTAACAAAACGAGAGAATTATACAATTTTTCTTCCAAAAATCTTCCCCTCCCCTTTCTTTTCTCAATCTAAACATCTAGTTTCAAGAGTTTGAAATATTGTATCCTATCAATTAATTTTGTTATATTTTCTAATGTTAATCATAGAAACAAATTATGTCACTATCTGCAAACTTTTTCAAGAGATTGTGACGTTAATTATACAGATAAGTCAGTATCGGCGAACCTTTTCCAAGTATGCCGGCACGAAAGGTTTGAGTCAGGTCAAAGTCTTCGTCCGCCTCGTTATTAATTTGAACGATTGCGTTTAATCATTTGATAAAGAATGCTAAATGGAATACTGCCAACAGTCGAAACAAGCTAGTATATATTATTTGTAACCTATTCGGTTATTTATATTGGGAAAAACGAAAAAAAAAAGGCCAAGTCATAAATATTTCCCCTAAATTCTTAGGGAAATTTTACGGTAATGTCTCTTAAAATGACATTATAGTAACATCACGATGAATCATCCTCAAGTTTAGTAAATCATGCGATAAACAGTAAAAATGAAAGTTATTGATAGTTTTCATGAAAAACTATCAACTATCGACAGTTTACATAAAAACTGTCGATAATCTCATTTTTTACTGTTGACAATTTTGTTTTTACCATTCATTAGCAAGATTTACTGAAATCGATGATAGTTTATCATGAACTAAGGCTATGGATAGATATAATAAAATGTCATTTTCATAATGATATTATGAGTGATGTTACCATAGAAAACCCTAAACTATTAACGTATGACTTTAACTTTTTACAACTTTTGAAAGTCTATTCATACACCCTAGACCATCCCAAACACCTAAAATCATCACTATCTATAATTCTTAAAATGTCACATTTAATATCTAAACTTTATCTATTTTGTAATCAATAAACTAAAGTTTAAAAGCAGCAATTTAACTGCTATAAACTTTTTGAAGTCATTTATAACACTTGAATTAAGTATTTAATTGAAAATTTTGATAAAGTTTAGATAGGCAATTGAAAAAGTAGCAAAATTTAGGTATTTTATTGTAAAGTTCTAACATTTCTTCTTCGTATAATAAGATGTTGAGGATCTAATGACGGTTGTAATGTTTGTATGTATTCATTCGATGACTTTTTATGAAGCTTATTTGTTTTTACATGCGTTATTTTTCTTTAGTTAATTAAGATAGTTTGTTATTTTCTTCTATTTGTTAGGCAATTTGTTATTAGATTAGTTGCTGTTACTCTAGTATAAATAGTCGAGATTGTGATATGTAAGTTTTTGGACTTTTTCCAATCTTCACATAAAACAACATTTGTATTCTCTTTAGAAAGTATGAGCAAAGGACTTCTGCATTTCAACGAAGGATTTTTCACATGGTATTAGAGTAAGGTTAAATCCGTAATATGCTCTTTTCTTTGGTTGAAGCCATGGTATGATCTTTCCTTATTAGATACATGTTTCTACTGATTCAAGAAATAATTTTGTTCCTCGCAATTGAATACAAATAGCTTGATAATTCAATTTTCATCATGAATAAACAGAATCAACAAAATACGAAGTTGATTGTGATAGATCCTCTTTTCATTTCGGTTCTAATAATCCAGGAATGATATTAGGTAATATTACTTTCAATGGAATGTATTTTATTACACAGAGTAGATCAATTAGGATGGTGCTTGGTGCGAAATTGAAATTAGGATTTATTGATGGAAATTTAGCAAAACCAGAAGAGAATTCAAATGATTTTGTAGGGTGGATTCATTGTGATTATATGGTAAGGTGTTAGATTCTCAATTTCATGGTTGTTGAATTGTCTCAAAGTTTTATGTATACACAATCTTTATGAGAACTTTGGAGAGAGATATGCAAACAATATGGTTAGGTGAATGGACCTTTGATCTATCAAATTCAACATGAGATTGCAAACATTAGGTAGGGAGATTGTTCAGTTTCTATTTACTTTAATAAGTTCAAAAAGTGTTGGGATGAGTTGAACACTTTGAATCCTTATCCAATTTGTAGTTGTGGGAGATTAGAATATTGCACTTGTACACTTAAAGATAGATTGGTTGAGTATGATTCACAAAATAAATTGATGCAGTTGTTGATGGGCTTATCAGATGTTTATGAATTTGTTAAGAATCAAATCCTATCTTTTGATCCACTACCATTAGTGAATTGAGCCTTTTATTTGGCTTTACAAGTTGAAAAACAAAGATAGGTGTCAGCCTTGATGATAGGTGAAAGTAATATGTTGGTTTTCAATGTAGGAAGGATGAATAAGTCCAATGCTTATGATAAGAAGGAAGTTAAAAAGAAATTGAAGTGAAAACATTGTAACTCTGAAGGATACATGATTGAATCATGATTTGAATTGATTGGCTACCTAGATTGGTACAAAGGGTGAAGAATTAAGAAAAGAAATCCATAATCTACGACATACTGCTTTATTGAAAATGATAGATCACTAACTCCTCTTGATGTTGTAGGAACTTCTATTAGGACTAATAATAAAGTGGATACACAGTTGTCACAATCAGTTTGCCATGAACTAATGAAGATGATGAAAGGCAAAAATATTGAAGAGGAGAATTTAGTTGCTAACAGTGGTTAATTGGGTGCTATAGAACATTGTGTAGGTATTTCTTACTCCATTGTAAATCTCAACACTTGGAATAACAATATGTGATCTTGGATTGTCGATATAGGAGCTACGGATCACATGTCACCATTGAAACACATTTTTTCTCACACACATGTTCTCAAAACACCAATCTCTGTTACACTTCTAGATGGTAGAGTTAAATTGTCAAAATAATTGGTTTAATTTGTATAAACTCAAATTTGGTATTGAATAATGTCTTCTTTGTTCCTGAATTTAAACACAATCTCTTGTCAGTGAGTTGTATATTATTTGCCTCTTCAATTGTAGCCTATTTTAATAGAGATTCTTGTCTTTTTCAAGCCAGAAATCTAGGAATGTGATTGCTAATGCAGCTTCACTTCAAGGTCTCTATGTACTTACATTTGAGCGTTGTTTTCCTTCTGTTATTCTTGATTTTCATCATGACAAGAATAAACTAACTTCCATGTCTCCTTTATATGTCAATTCTTCTGTTTTGGCAGTAAGCTTAGAGTTATTTCATGCAAGGGTAAGACACTCATCCATTTCAAAATTGAAACATATTGGTTGTTGTAATTGTAATTCATAAACACATTTATTTTGTGATACTTGTCAATTGGCTAAGATACAAAGACTTCCTTTTTCAAGAAGTGAAAGTATATCTCCTTTTACCTTCTTTTTGTTACATATTGACATTTGGGGATCATATCATGTGGAATCAATTACTAGAGCTAGATATATTTTGACCATTGTTGATGATTACTCGAGAGGAACATGGACATATCTCATGAAATTGAATCACAAACACTTATAAACCTTAAACACTTTGTTACTTATATTCAAAATCATTTTCATTTCACACCCAAATTTGTTAAGATTGACAATGGCACAAAATTTCTTTCTAAAGAATGTAAGTCTTTCTTCCTTCAACTTGGTATTGTTTATTAGAGAACAATGCATTACACAGCACAACAGAATGGAAGAATGGAATGTAAACATAGACATTTGATTGAAACATCTAGAGCACTATGTTTAGATGTTGGTTTACTAAAGATCTTTTGGGGAGAGTGTGTCTTGATTGCTACCTATTTGATAAATTGAATGCCATCTTCCAAGTTAGATTGGAAGACTCCATATGACTTGATTTTTCAAAAACCACCTACGTATGACCATCTAAGGGTTATAGGTTGCCTTTGTTATGTTCCTCTTCTTGCTAGACATAAGAACAAGTTTGACTCTGAAGGGATTCGATGCATTCTTCTTAGATATGCATCAAATCAAAATGGCTATAAATTGTTTGATTTAGAGAAGAAGAGAATCTTATTCAACAGAGATGTACAATTATTTTAGGACCATTTTCCATTTAAGTAGAAAAAGGAAGCAATTAATCCAACACCTTTTATAAGCAATTCTCCTGTTCTACCTTTTGTTTCCTTAAACACCGATCCTAAATAGCTTAGTTCATCTACACACATTGTCAATCCTTCAAACACTACAACAATTGACACTTTACATTCTGAGTCAATTCCTAATGTTGTTCCTATTGGTTTGGATCAATCTATTTGTAGGTCTACTAGGTTTGTGAAAATACCTCATTGGCTTCAAGATTATGTTCATTTTCTACATTTTGTAGGTTCTTCAAATGTCTCACATTTATCTCACTGTCATCCCTTGTTTTCTCCAAACACATTTCATACCTATCCTTCTGATTATGTGCATTCATTAGCTAATGTTTTAACTACCAAAGAACCATATTGTTATTCTCAAGTTGCTTAAGATGGTAAGTGGGTGGATGCCATGAATCAAGAATTGGCAACTCTTGAAAATAACAATACTTGGGAGCTTACTTCATTACCTAAGGGAAAGAAAACCATAGGTTCAAAATGGGTGTATAAAATAAAATATTGGGCTAATGGTACTCTAAAAAGGTACAAGGCTAGATTGGTTGCTAAAGAGCACACTCAAATAGAAGGGGAAGATTATCATAACACATTTTCACCCATTGCAAAACTATGTACAGTGAGAGTCCTTATAGCAATAGCAGCTACTAAGAATTGGCCACTTTTTCAAGTGGACATCACTAATGCATTTCCTCATTGTTTTCTTAACAAAGAAATATACATGTTGCCTTCGGAAGGATATTCTAAAGAAAGGCCAGGGCAAGTTTTTAGATTGTTGCGATCACTTTATGGCCTTAAACAAGCATTAAGACAGCGAAATCTTAAGGTTTTGATCAGTCGAAAAATGATTATTCCTTATATACTAGAAGTGATTCTAGTGGATTTTTTATTTCTCTCTTGTATGTTGATGATCTTTTAATTACCAGTACTAATATTAATTCAATTGAAGCTCTTAAGTTAGCCTTACATCTGACTTTTACAATAAAGGATTTGGGCCATGCTCGATTCTTTCTTAGACTTAAGCTTTGCAAAACTAATAGTGGGATTCTTCTCAATCAACGAAAATTTGTTACTGATACATTGTTTGATGCTAGAATGACTAGTTGCAAGCTTGCCAAACTTCCTTTTCCTTTAAGCTTGAAACATACGGTTGACTTTAGTACACCTTTACATGATCCTAGTTTCTACAGGTGGCTTGTAGGACGGTTGCTATATCTAACATTAATAAGACCAGATATTTCTTTTGCCATCCATAAACTTAGTTAGTTTCTTGAATGTCCTTGTATTAGTCATCTTCAAGCCACCTTTTACGTTCTTTGTTATTCAAAAGAAACTGTTCTATAGGGTTTTTTACTCATCTAATAACAATCTTAATCTACTTGCATACACTGACTCTAATTGGGGAAGTTGTCTTGATGATCGCAAATCCGTTTTTGGTTTTTGTGTCTTTCTAGGTTCTACATTTGTCTCATGGACAACAAAGAAATAGCGTATGGTGGTTACATCATCTGCTGAGGTAGAATATTGCAGCATGTCGAGAACAACTAAGGAGCTTGTTTGTTTAAGCTACATCTTACAAGATCTTCATATACTAGTTTCACAACCTATTTCTTTGTGTGTAGATAATAAGTTTACTTAGTTAATTGTTGATCATCCTTGTTTCCATAGTCGTACTAAACACATTGCTATAGATGCCCATTTCATTCGAGATTATATTACTAATGGCTTTTTGAAGACAATTTATGTGCCTTCTAAATCGCAAGTTGCTAATTTGTTAACTAAACTAGTATCTAAAGCACAGTAGGAGTTTTCTTGTCGCAAGATGGGTCTTCAAGAGTTCCCATCTTGAGGGGAGGGGGGGGGGGGGGGGGGGGGGGGGTGGTGGGGGGTGTGATATGAAGCTTATTTATTTTTACACGTGTTATTTTTCTTTAGTTAGTTAAGATGGTTTGTTATTTTCTTTTGTTTGTTAGGCAATTTGTTATAAGATTAGTTGCTGTTACTCTAGTATAAAGAGCTGAGATTGTGATATATAAGTTTTTGAACTTTTTTCAATCTTCACATAAAACAACGTTTGTATTCTCTTGAGAAAGTACGAGCAGAGGAGTTCTACATTTCAATGGAGGATTTTTCACACTTTTATTGTTCTAAACTACCATCTACAGTAAATAGCCTTCCTAAGTTAGCAAGTTTGGAACACCGAAATTTGAATTTTTCTAAACAAATCCCATCAGGAATCGTATGTTTAACTAGCTTATCCTTGCTTAATCTGTAAGGCTATTAATTGGTACTCATAAGTCCTAGTCTAAGGGACTTAGACTAGATCAACTCCATCTCAATGTGGTGGACATGTTGTCTTCGGTACTTAATTCCATTTCAAGACTATCTTCCTCGAAAATGATATAAGATTATGATTCGAATTATGGAAATTGTACGTTGTTTCCTAACCCACTTTTCCGCTAAGTTGTCAAAAAGTGTTGCACATTTGTATTACCATCTACCTTTGCCAAGTCTACTTAATCGCACAATGGGCCGCTCCTTTCATGATTCTATTAGGCTCTCTAAGCTTCTACTTAACCCAACAGCCACTATTCACTTATGATTCTTACATGTTTCCTTCACATGTAACTAGACTATTTGGATTATTAACTCAACTATTTTAACAACAACAGTGTATAGTGATGAGAATCAACTTCCTATTGGTTCCACTTCACGAGCTAGAGCTAAGGGACTTCAAGCATGTGGCGAAAGGGAAGGGATTTTAGGGAAAATTCAAGTGAAATTACCAAACTGTTTGGGTTTTAACTTTACCTCTACATGCCAAAATATTATAATAAGTAATTTTTTTTTTTTTAAAAAAGCTAATTTTAACAATAACTTCTTTAAATTACTTAGTTTTCCCTTCATACAAACCAAACAATAAAAAATGGATATATTTCATCTCCTTTTTCTCTTTTTTATTTTTGTTTTCTTTCACCCACGGCCCACATTTGCCTTCATTTCCTTCCATTTTCCATTTTCAATTGCCAAGCCAAACTAGTCCCACTGTCCCATGGTTGGATGCCCAAACTGCAGGGGCCATAATTTAATATAGGAACATGTATCAACAGCTAAATTAGACAATTCAACTTGGAGCTGTTCATGTATATGTATGAAGGTCAGACAACGTCATAATTCTATCCAGTATCAACCAAACACTAATTAATAAAAACAAAAACAACAGCTAACCAACAAAACATAAAAAGAAGTGGACAACCTAATGTTGCATATTTATTGAACAGTTACAGCTAAAACGAGGTTAGTTGGCAAACCGAGGACATTAGCTTGTTATATCTGTATCTGTTGATGCTCCCAAAATCATTTTATCAGACTCCAAGAGAAAGGGTAAATTTTGCAGTTGGAAATTTCTCAAAGTTTTGCTAACAAGTAAGCAAGCTCACCCACCACCAGCAAATGGCCAGTCAGATGGTTATATTAACCATAGCTATGATTTATGATGCTCATCTTCTGTTCCTATCAAGTGGTACACAGATTGACTGTGTCGAGCATAGAGGTAAGTAAATTATCTAAACAAAAGAACTACATTCGCAGATTAATGTAACGGTGGTGTTATATCTCTAGAAGAATTCATGAATTGCCGGCTTGTAGTGAAGCAGATAGCAAATACTTGCGTGGAACAGATTGAGATGCGGCATATGAAAAACACGTGGCAAGATCTCAACCACTTGTCAGGCAACCTATGGCTGGATCCATATAAACCCAATCCACCCGATGAGTTTGTTTTAGGTGACTTGGGCCATCACGACTTCTTAAAAAATTTGCCACCGCGTCTGCCCATTCCAGTTCCAGCTAGACTGGCTGCAAGGAGAGACCTGGTGTCCAGCCTCCACCTCAACTCTTTCAGTATAGAGAATAATGTCGAAAGTGCGGGAGACATTTCACTGTCTTTTATACTTTTACACGATTCCACTTTTAGACTTTCAAGCTCCTTCCAGGATAGGAGGACAGGCTCCAATCCCTCTGTGGTGAGCAGTGAGCATCCTTCCAAGGAAAGAAACCTCACCCTCCTGTAATATAAGCCACATGTAACCATCAAACCAAATGAAGATGATTCGAATTTTTATAGCATTTGTGCTAACAATCGTAGCAAGCAGATGCAAAAGCAGAGCATGGAATATTCAGTGTCATTGAATCAAGTCGCAATGTAGTTGAACTTGCGAGCCAGCAGACAATGATGATCATGCACATGCACTTCATGGAGACATTATATAGACATTTAGAATTACAGGCGGTTAATTTTGAGAGGAAATCATATTACACTACCATTACGAGATGGAGCGGAGATAATTGTTTTAAATCAAAGGAATATGATCATGAAGTAACATTTAGTAAGCATAACTAAAAAATATTGTCAGAAAAGATAAATGCATCTCAGTTACACGTACTAATTGAAAAAAAAAAAAAAATACTCCGGACGGAAAGCACGACAACTAGCAAATATGGACAAAATATCCTCATTAAGTCTGTGCTTGAATCTTTGTCCGCGTATTACCTACAAGTGGCAAAGTTACCTTTCAGGACATTAAGTAAGCTTACTTAGATTATCGAGAATTTTTATTGGGACGGAACCTATGATATAGACAAAGTTGATTGGATTGGTTGGGACAAAAATACCCTGCCAAAAGAGTTAGGTGGATTAGGTTTCATCAACCTACAAAAGCAAAATTAAGCTTTTGTAATTAAAAGTTATTAGGAGTTCATGACAAAGCGTGCTCTCTAGGCAAGGTTAATCAAGGAAAAGCTCAAAAAGATAAAACTTGAAAATTCTATCCTGCATTACCCATCCGGTTCACATCTAGTCAAGGAATTACATGAAAGCCAACCATGGGTGAAACAACATGGCACCATATTTTAGGGAATGGCTTACAAACCTAATTTTGATTGGACAATTGGAGCAATATTGGTAAAATAAGATACTTAGTTCACGAACCAATACATGTGCAAGCTAAGAAACCATCAATTCGTGGTTGTTTGGCTTGGTCCCTACTCCTGGGATGGAAATAAAATAGGTTTTGCAATAGTTGACATCATTGTCTAAGATGTTGGGCAATAAATAATTCTACAGGCAAAGGATGATCAATGATGCATAACAAGCAATGCACATTTGCAATCACTCTTAGATAAAATATATAGGCTATGTCTACTAATACTGTTTCTAACAAAGGATGGAAGTGGATTTAGATGTCTGTATTCTCTTAAAAGATTAAGTTGCTATGAGGATTCAACATGACACCTTGCCTATAGCTATGAGCTTAAGGAACAAGAAAATTAAGATACAAGATGTCTAAGATGTGGCACGTGTCAAACACATGCTACATGCTTAGGAATATGGTGATATCAAGCACGTTTTATAAATATGGGAAACAAATAAAATTGATCATGATCGAATAAGAGGAAACTTTATGATGTGGATAAAACTCAACTATCACATTATAATCATTAAATATCTCCTTCATTTATGTATATATATATATATATGTGTGTATTAAGTATGTATCTTTATCTATGTATATAAATATGTATTTAGGAGTGAGTATATGTAATATATGTAAATAAGTATAAATAGTACTACATATAATATGTATTTTTTTCTACACATGTATTCTTGTACATATGTATGTGTGTGTATTATATATGTATGTCTAATTAGTATTTTATATATGACATATGTAAGAATACTTGTATATTATATGTATGTATACTAAATATTTCCTTTATATACATGTATATATATTTAGTATTTTACTTAATTAATTATGTATATATATGCGTGAATATATAAAGGTGTATATGTACATAATATTTATTTTAGTATGTAATATGCATATACATGTATTATATAATTCCGTATATATATATGTGTACATATGTATATATATCTATTTCGTATTTTCTATATATATATATGTGTGTGTGTGTGTGTATAATAATAAGTATACATATGTATATTTATACTTAGTATGTTTAATTTATAAAATTTATGTATATATATGTACTCATTAATTTTCATATATGAAGTATATACATGTACACGTATAATAATATGTATATATACTTAATAATTTCCAAGTATACGAAATTTTTATATAATTATGTATATATATGTTGCTGATGTGTAGGTATATATATATACATATTATTAATAATATTTGTATTTTATTATATATATGTATATAGTATGACCATATATGTACATAAGTATATAAAGTATAAATAAGTGTATAATATACTTATACATAATGTATAAATAAGGATAGAATAATTTAATATATAACATATAGTATACATATAAATGTACCTATATGGATAGTAACACAAGTAAAAATACAAGTATACTTAAATAGTATATACAATATACTATAATAATAATTTAATAAATGAAGTAAGATAATAAATATATATATATAAGAATACCGTAATTTGGAGAAAAATTTTAATAATTAAGTAAATTGAAAGATTTGATTAAATATAATCACAAGTATTTATATATATATAATTATATCGTAAAATAGAAAATAATAGAAAATTCATAAAAAAGGTATAAGCTTGACATGTAGCACTCTTACGTGTTACTACGTCATTATTTATAATAAAATAATTAATTTTCATAATTTATAATAATAATAATAATTAATTAATTAATTAAGAAGAAAAATAATAAAGTGGAAAAATTTGAATTAGTAATTCTAAAATCTCAAAAATAAGTAAAAACAAATAATTATAGTAAAATAAGCTTAAAATAAGAAAATTACCAACTATACGATTTAAGTAATTATTAAATCGTAAATATACTAAGAAAAAGCTTAAATTGATATTTTATAACTTGTTAAGTTAAAATAATGAATTTTTATGACATTTTTATATCACAATCTAAACTGTGAGTTACGATGTCCAAAACAAACTTTACTACGAGAAAATATGCTCGAAAACGATCGAAATAGAATATAAGTTCATAAAAATCCGGGTTAAATCGAAAAAGTTATACGCGATTTGATAAAAAGCTCGAATCAACGATTTCACACAAATCAATAATTAAGTTAAGTAAATAGTACAAATTACGATATTGGTTTAGTTTTTAATTCCTAAACTTATTACTTTCCATATTCTTTACTTTCAGGTGATTTCAACTTTAACCATAAGCTGCCATCAGACTGCTACGACCGTAAAGTTGATTATGGTTAAGTGAGTTTTTCCTAATGATTCCATACTTGCTTGTATTTGTAATTAATGAAAATAAATTATGATTGATAATTGAATGTTAGGGTTGGGTTATGCTTATGTATGATAATTGTCTGTTGATGGTGAATTTACTTTAAAGTATAATAACGTATTGGTTGTTGTATAGTAGATTTGATAGGACCTGATTGTCTTTGACCTTGTTAATCATTGAATAGTAAGACCTAATTTTATTCGACTTAAAAGAACTAATTCGAAACATACATAATTATGCACTGCATAACTAATTCCGATTGTCACATCACACGGAGATAGCGAGAGATCATACGTAGGTTGATTATTTGATTGTTATAGATTTCATACGGTGCACACGTATGATATGACCTTAACCTGGCTCGTAGGATCACTAAGCATTAGAGGTGCCAACTACCTGACTAAGAGTCGAGTCTAGAGGACTGTGTTTAGGGGTGAGTGAGGACTGCATGAACCTACTTATAATTATACGTAGAATTTGTTTTTGATAAAAATTGAGAATAGATATACAATTACATTTTGCATACGAAATGTGGAGTTTCGTTATTGTAAAAGTTCTAGTATTATACTTGGATCTAATTGTTCTCGATATATCTCCAACCCTGACTTCGGAGGGTATTAAATTTGAGTTTGGTCACCTGCATATATTTGTATGGTATACTGATTAATCATGCATTTACTTGATTGAATTAATTTGTTGTATAACCTGTTTGTTGTATAGTTGAGGGAATTATCTCACTAAGTTAGTTTGCTTATATCCTTGTAGTCTATTTTTACAAGCCGATCTATTCATGAAGTCGGGTCGTTGCATGCCTGAGGTTAGTTGTACATCAAAGGGTTGATGTGGGAGTAAGATGTAATAGGAGTGCACTAATGATAATGTATTTAGATTTCGAATCTTATTATATAGTGAGATAAACTATAAATTATTGTTTGATTTAGATTTTACACAAAATCGAACCAATCTGATTCGTGCTCACCCCTACATACATGTGATATTAAAGAAACCTGGTTTCACTCTTTTAACATTTGACTCTTTTATATGTCAAACAACATTGATCAATATCAATTTCTACACAAAGATTCATTGCTTTCTTCAAGTCCCTTCTAATATAAGTTTGGGGATTTATCTTAGAGAAATCTCAACTTAGATACAGTGTTATTAAATCCAAATTGGATGGTTAAGTCGGATTGCGAGAGGGTAAAAAATTAAGAGGAAAAGCTGAGTTTTACTGTAAATTAAACTGAAGTTGAATTGGGATTTAACTAAGTTGAACCATAGGGATCAAGTTATATTTCAATAGTTTATTATTATTATTATTATAAAATAATATTGTTTATACCTGTACAACTCTAGATTATTAGTTGTAGTAGTAGTCTTGTATATCGTACGAATGGTTATCAATTGAGAGAGAAATCAATCTACAGTTCTTTATATGGTATACGGCGACTGCCATAATTAGCTCTCTCGAGTCGTGACACCTACCATACTCAATTGTAATAATCCTTAAGTGGGTAATTAGTATAAGGATATCTATGATTGACACCACCTAGATCATAACAAATAAGAGGAGTAAGATGCTTAAGATTTTAACTAGTTAACAAATCTTAACTTCACTCATTTCGTAGTTCAAACCTAAACTATGACTCATTGTAGCTCTATTCCCTTTTAATTCCATTCTTCGTATCATCTTATAAGTTGGATAATAAGTTGCAATAAGACGTGTCATAATTTTGAGCATATAGGTCCATTCTTCTATGTCTTACTTAATTAAATGATAAATTAGATGAGTTGATTTTATGAGTTGAACATAAATTGTTTAATTAGGGATTATTTACTTAAATTAGTTTGGTATTAATATTTGGGGTTCCAACTCTAGTACTAGTTACATAGTCTTTTTAGTCATTTGTTCACTCATTTATTTACAAACTTATTTATTATTTATCATTAAATAAAAGGCCATTATACTTCATCAACATCTAATAGTGTGTTCATTACATTACACAACTTCCAGAAATCGTTAGGCGTTACTTTATAGACGTTAAGTGTTGGATATATATGTATATATATATATATATATATATATCTTTCAATTTATTGATAATGTCCATTGAAATGCTCAGAGTAGAAGTCCAAATAGGATAGAAATATAACAAGATTGGATATTCAATAAATGACATAATAAGAAAATAAGCTAGGTCATTATACGTATACAATATATATCATATAATACACGGTTTGTATTAGTCCTCTATTAATATTTGTCATATTACTCTTTGTTTTATGGACTTTGATTGCACGTTGATGTAAAGTGTTATAAATGTCTTTGTTGTGAATCACTTCAATGTAAAATAACTGGTTATGAGATAAAAGTATTAACTTTCCAACTATTATATTTTCTTCGTGATAAAAAATATTTGGACTAACCAAACCCCACATTACTGGAACCAGACTAAAACCGCGACCACAATTAATTATGGATGAAGACACCCAACCCCAGTGGTTCTTTAAGAAATCACTTTCTCATTAAAAAGTAATTTATGAACAATCCATGAGAGATTAATAACAAAAGGTAGAAATGGCAGATTTCTCGCTTCCGACATAGTCTATGGTCACGGCATCAGTAAAGTATTCTGGCTCCATTTACACCAATTTTCTCACTTATTTTCTTATTCTAATTTATATCCTTCATATTACAACCTTTAGTATTCTTTTACTAAAACAACAGGGATTGGTTCCTTACAAATCAGGCACAA
This sequence comes from Lumnitzera littorea, assembly GCA_024138015.1. Lineage (NCBI taxonomy): Eukaryota > Viridiplantae > Streptophyta > Magnoliopsida > Myrtales > Combretaceae > Lumnitzera > Lumnitzera littorea. The sequence goes on along the minus strand of JAMXBB010000003.1, from coordinate 120,974,492 downwards.
TCGTTCACAATAACATTCATTTTATGATGTACTCGCTAGTCATAGTCTGTCTTTGTCAACATTTCCATTCAATAAGCCCATATGCATCAATCCACTAAAGCATCTTTAAGCCAAAATGCCCGTCAGCAATTCATCAGCATCACCATCCTAAGATTTTTTTTTTTTTTAAGTTTATGGGCTACTGGTAAATATACGACTTCGTTACTTTCAACATCGTGACGAATCAAAGCTACACGTCAGATGAATTGACTTACCTAAGCTAGATAGTGTGTTGGGTGTTGCTGGTGCGATCGCAAATGGAAATGCGAGTCGAGTAGTCGAAAGTTTCCTGCTCTTGCTTTCTGACTTTTGGTGCAGCACAAAATCTTAATTGCGAAAATGGTCAAGGAAAGAAGAATGAGGTCACATCGCCGCCTTACGATGTTGCGGCTGTACTCAAGTTAAAGATCGAAATATTACCTTGATTAGTTTGCATCGAGTTACAGTGTTACACGAAAAGGCCATGGAAGATTCAGTTTATGGGCTAGTTGTTCTGTCTTGTGATTGCTCAATCCGAGCGGGGTTGAGTCGCGCCAGAGAAGCACTCGCGCGAGGGGATGAAAGGGGCTTGCTAAAGATCTCGTGCCCCGTTTTTCCTTTGCCGAGCAGTGGCCATACGCGACACTGACGAGGGAAGAGTTTAAAAGAAACAATTTACAAAAAGGGAAGAGACACATCAGTAAGGAAGAGAAAATCGAGAGAGATAGATGATGCGAGGGGAAGAAAGAATGGAAACGGTACGGTGGCCAAAAAAAAAAAGAAAGAAAGAAAATGGAAAAGGAAGAGAAGAAGAGGAGAGGAAGGAGAGAGAACGATGAGAAAATGGAAGAGGAGTGAGAAGATTTTAGATTTTCCTGAGATAGTTTTCATTGGCTCTTTATCGTTTAGAAGGGTGACTTTGGCTTTATAAAGATTATACTTACACTTGATAATGGTAGATCCTTTTAGAAATAATCCATGAGCATGATTCTATAATTTATATAAATGAGAATTACATCAATATATTTAAAAATCCTTGAAAACTTTACGCCCATTATATTTATGTACTTAAGATTTCCTTATATGCTTTTATAGTGTCTGCAGTTATATACTAATACATATATATTGTGGGTATATATATATGGTTGTCTTTATTAGATTATTGACTAATAAAGAGACATAAACTTAAATCTTCTAGTGGTCTAGGTCATGTTTGTATTTTAAAGGATACATATTATGTTTCGATTTAGAAATGTTGATAAATACATTCATATAAAAGAGTGTAATTAGTTGTAAAACCTAGGGTGTGCAGGTATATGGTAGGTAGAGTATAAGGCTCTATTTGTATCCTATCATATAAGTATAGATTCCCGAATTTTACTACTTGTACCCTATCATGTAGCACTCTGGAACCATCTTATACCTTATCGTGTAAAACCAAGGGGTGTGTGGGTATATGGTAGATAAAGTATGAGACTCTATTTGTATCCTATCATATAAGTATAAGTTCTTGAACCTTATTACTCGTATCCTATCATGTAGTACTCTAAAACCATCTTATACCCTGTAAATTGTATAGAGTATAGAGTAATTTGTAGAATTTGTAAATCTTTTTTTTAAAAAATAAATTTCAATATAGTTAGTTTTCATTTATTTTTCTTTCCTTCCTTTCTTTCATTTAGTTTTTTTAATCATTTTCGTCACCGATCATTATCATACAAATGTATCCATTTTAGTGAAATTTTAGTTTCAACTTTAAATACTAAATAAATAATTGAAAATTAGACTCATTAAGGAGGTGATTTATTTTGACAATAAGAATATTAATAAATTACAAATTGCAATATCTTAATCATAGTTAGCATATATAATGATCATCCATGCATCTTAATTGCTAAATCTTATCCTATTGACTAAACCTTTTTAAAACCTAGTTTAATCTAAGATAAGGGAAAATGTATAAATACTAATCTCTAGTAAATCTTGACTTGAATGGCGTTACATAAATTTATTATGAAATATTTTTCAAACCTAATACAAATAAATTATTGCATCAAAAAATGAGTTAATAACATACTTTATTAGGTGGCTTCATGCAAATTCTTTTTTTTTTTTTTTTTAACTTTAATAGAGTCAAACCTTGTAAATAAGGAAAATGGAGCGAAAAGCAAATGGAATAAAGAAAAGAATAAAGAAAAGAATAAGGAGGAAGAGACTGATATGAGGGCATCATGTTTAGTTTAGGGTTTCTCATAGACTACGTTTTGTTATTTTTTTAGACCAATACAAAATGAAATGATACTCTATTTTATTTACTAATTTTATTTAATTATTATTACAAGGTAACTATGATATACCCTAGAACTTGTATCCTAGATACTTCACAATATAGGTTTTAGGATAGATATAAGGTATCTTGACCTCATACTCGTACCCTTTTTTATGGGTACAGTTTCTAAGAAATTATTACAAGAATCTACTCTATGATCTTGAATACCCACTTGAAACTTATCCATTTAAGCAGAGTCCCAATGGATACTTATACGATAAGACTACCCGCTCACTCATAGTCAAGCCTTTTGTATTTATTTACAAGTGGAGATACATATATCTCATTACTATCGAAACATCATGTTTAATATCATTCTTATTTAATATATATACAAAGACCCATATAAATTAAATATTTCAAAGAAGATCCTAATTTGTTATAATTGATTTTCTTTTTCCTAAGAATATCTTAAATGATTTATAATTTTTATCTTGAATTGTAACATTATTTTAATATATTTATTAGGGTCTCATCAAACGCAACCAACATTAAAGTTTCGAAAAATTGAAAAATATAAAGTTACCTTGCTAGAAAATAATAATATTATATAATTTCCTTAAAAGTATATGTTAAATTTTTCTAGGGTTTTTCGATAGTGGGTCGAGTACCATGAGCTCTGTAAGTGGTTACTCTGTAAGTGGTAGGATATAAATATTATGTTGCTGCACATCAACAATTAGAGTTAATAATCAATATTAAGTGTATTCGATCTAGAACAAGACTACAAAAATTAACCCGATTTAGTGTGGGTATTGTGGAATTGGTTCCCAATGTGTAAATGAATTTATGAACCCTAATATATGCAACGAAAACATACTATTTTTTCCTAATCTTACCATGAACTCCTCCCGTTTTATTTAGTTTTGCGAAGGTTTGGAAAAGGTCACTATGCATCTCTTCTAAGGCCCGAGATTTTGTGCCACGATGCTACATACTTCCCCAGAGTTGCATTGCATGTCTTGTTCTTGATTTATTCTAAACCGTCACCATTCTGATTCAAGGTGACTATCCAAGTTCTAGAGAATCCACAGCAAAAAGCTAGTCTCTCAACAACACTTCGACAAGGAGCTCAGCTACCAAACAACATATATAATGTACACAAGTATCGCATTCACACAAGTCCAGAGCAACTTACAAACATAGATAAGTATAATGGCTTAAAATCTTTGAATATGCGATGATATTGTCTATGCTAGAAAGCACAACACAATTATAAGACTTGCTTGGAACGGAGTTTACTCGAATGAATCTACTACGTCGGTGTCTCATCGTTCAAACTTCCTAGAGACAGCAAAATGAAACTTACGTTTAGAGATACCTTTCATATATGTTAAGCGAATATGTTGCGAGGGAATTAATAATATTATTACTTATACGAAAAAATAATTTATATGTCATGGAAAGTTATATTATAAGTAACTTTGGGTATGATTAGCTATATATTACATTAGATATGCAGTTGGATTTGTATTAAATAAAAGTTTTTATTTGTCACTTAAAACTTTAGTTTCAGCAATTAAGCATATGCATTCCCCATATCCCCACACATATCCATTTCGAATATGTAACATAAGGTCGAATGGTGAAAGCAAGGTATTTGGGATTGTGACTTATCAAACAAATCTTAACTTCACTTACGTTGAAACTCAACTTTGATTTATCATAGTTTATTCATTTTGATTTTTCCTTTAGTAAGTAATTAGTGCCTTAATGTTCAAGAAATGTAATTTCACTTGAAAGTCTTATAGGTTATCATGGATACATTTAATTTGCATGATAAGTTAGATCAGATTGAATTTTCTCATTTTATTGGGTTTCTTTTCTCTCCTTCTTTTTTTTTTTTCCAATTTTAAAAATAAATTTAGTTTATAAGCTAAATGTGATCTATTAGATAATAGGTTAAGTGATAACTCTTATTTTAAATACATTTTACATGGTGATTTTATAGTATTTCCCTTACATCTTTGATTTTCTTTAAAAAAGTTGATACTTAATTGAGTAAAATTTTGATTTCAAGGTTTGAACGCGTTCTTAGATTGAAAACGAAGAAAAGGAATCAAATTTCACTCAATTCGGAGTTCAAATGAATAAGTTATGAAGTTTTAAAATTATACAGTCTAGGATACAGCTGTGTCCACAGGCTGTGTCCATCCAGGAAAATATGCTAAGGTCAAAAAGTTACATGACTTGGGGAAACGACTGTGTCCTAGGCCATGTCTGGTGATGAAAACGGAAACCTTACAATACATTATAAAAGGACATACTAGAGTTTCGAAAAGAAGAGGACACTAAAAAGAGAAGAGACTTGAAGAAAAGGAGAGGAAAAAGGTGAAAGCAACACCAACTTCAAGATTTGAGAGATTTTTCATCATCCAAAGGGGTTTTTCATGTTTTATTTCATACTTTTGTTAGAACTCGTTTTTAGTTTCATTATGATAGCTTAGAATTCGTGTATTTAGGATTATGGAACCTAGGGTTCCATGTGACTCTTGGGTTGATTTATAATTTTCAATAAAGTTTCTATCTTTTCTTGATTCAATTATATTGTTTAATTATTAATTGATATTTGTAGAGTATCAATATATGATATTATGCATAATGATTGAAAAATCACATGTGTAATGAGATCTTGACATAATTGGAGAGAATTACATATATACTTAGAGATAAGATATATGTTTCTTCCGAAAAGTTATTCTTTGTGTGGGAATTCATTATACATTAATGCGATTCTAAATTATATTACTAAGTGAAGAGATTCCAGTAAATAATTTAAGATTAGGGTTACTATGCTTGAGAAAGGTGTTAACTTTAATTGTGAATCTCTCCGGTCAAGAATAATAGAAATTGAATTGGATATATTTTAAGCGGTTACATGTTAAACACTAGGGGAAATAATTTCTAAATACGTTATTTGCATTCTTGAAGTCGTTCTTAGTTTTGTCGCTTTCTAATTTGCTTAATCAAGTCTCATAATTAAGTTAGTTTGTTAATTTTAGTATTTTTAATTCATTCAACTCATCACAATTTTCCGGTTAGATAATAGAGCTAAGGTTAATATTAGTACTCGAAGTCTCTGAGGGATCGACTCGGACTCACATCTGCTATATTAAAATTGATAGGTGCACTTGTCTGATATCACTAAGTCATGTTGATTGGTTGGTCTAAATATTGGTGAGCTGGGCTATATTGATATTTCTAAGGTCTCTTTTCTTTTAATTTTAATTTTTTTTTTCTATTTTAGTTCAAGCCCAAGACCATAGTATAGATTGTTCTTTTCATTCATATGAATTTAGATCTTGAGTATGAATGAATGAGCCCTATTTGGTATTAGAGCCAAACAATTTCTCTTTTCTAGGAGAAGGGGAGAGTGATTATAATATGATGGATAACCCAAACACAACAGCCAATTTAAGTACCATCGCCACTTCAGGCCCATCTCATATTTCAATTACTCCTATAGTAGCCAGCTTTAATTTGGTTACTTCGTTTAAAATGACCCATTCCAACAAGATAGATTAACTTTATGAGGTATCTTATCTTGAAGACCATGAAAAAATAGATGGAACTTCTTTACCATTAGTCAATTCATACTCAGCCTTTCCAAGACCACAAAAATCTTCATTCATATCTCTTATTAGTCTAAGTTCTAAGCAAGTTATAGAACATACACAATCCTCTAAATTTGACTAGTATCTCATTAGAACTTCACAAGAAGAGCAATTCATGAACTTATAGATACCTCCTAAGCTACCTAGGTAGTGGTTATCTTAAGGATACACTCATATCTACTTTAGAGCAATTATAATGGCCATAACACTCCATGGAAGAAAAAGGTTAGCTATTGCAGCCAAGATGGCTTTCTTAGATACAAGATTCTTAGAGTACCAACGAGCACGTATTGGTATAATAAAAACAACCCTTAATGTTGGAACAAGGTTTGTAACATTATATCCTAATTATAATTTTGCTCTAGTAGACCTAGAGCTTTTAGAACCCCTTGAAGTCCAAGTTCAAATTATTGGAGCACCTTTGAACCCTAAATCCATTGCAGCAACTTTATACTATCAGATGGTGTATTGAGTTTAAAATCATTCCTTTGATCCATCTCTATCAGAAAAAGGCAATGAAGCTTTAATTATTTTAGTGGACTGTAGTCAAACTTCTATAATAGTACATGCTCCCAAACAAATTTCTAAATCATGCCTCTTGAAAATCCTTCTTACCACATGGGTGAACAAACTATGAGAAATGTCATTATAACACAGTATCTATCCAATCAATTGATCCGACTTTTGTAAAAAAAAAAAAAAAAAAGACAACTATGTAGTCATCCAATTTGACATGCCCTAGGAAGAGTAGAAATCTAGCTCATCCACTTTCCCAACTACGTTCATGATCCAACCATCAAATGCTTATAGCTTTAAAGCTTGATAAGCAGTTGCAACAAATTGTTAAACATTTTGATAGCCATAGCAAACCCATTTTCTTTTTTAAAGATCCATTTAATAGTTACTGTTACTTTGATGAACATCACTAGCATGGTGATTATCATGTGAAGAAAAATTTCCTAGATGATCCTTTAACAAGATCAAAGAAAAAGAAAAACTCACGTTCTTATTGGATGAAGTACCAACATGGTGACCTACCATAGGGCCATTAGGAGAAGATCATGACAAGGGGCAGTATATGATTAATCATGGACCTCCTCAAAGGAGTCAACCATCGACTAAGAATAGAAATAACAAATCTCCTACACAAAAGACAGATAAAGAGCCTAAAAAGTAATCCTTATACAATATCTACAAGAGGATCAATAGTATTGAAATCTAGCTAGATCCTAAGCAAATTGAGATGAATTTAACTCCAGAATCCCTTAACTAAATAAATGAACAAGAGACAAAGGGAACCACAATTAAAGTGGATTCCAGAAAAGAAACTGCCTCCAAAGAAGAGAAGAGAAGAGATGATGGGGCACTATCCTCATAGCTAAAGATGAGTATTGGTGATTATAATACTTCTTTTGAGTCATTAGATTCTGACGTTGAAAAGTATGTTGATAAGGTTATTCAATCATCCACTCAGAATCAGCCAAAAGAGAGTATTATCATAATTTAAAGGAAAGGCCCCACTCAACCCTTCCTTTATGATGCAACAAGCCAAGAAGAATTTCTACCTATTGATTGAAGAATATACGGTGGAAAATTACCGTCATGTCCTAAAAGTTAGAGATCCTACAAAAAGAGATGCATTAGGCAATCAAAAAAAGAGTCATGCAGTGGCAGCTATGTTAAATTGGCATATTGATAATGCCTTAGCCTAGAATAAGATCTAAGCAGGATAGGATCTAATGTTGAAAATATTTAGCAAAGGTTGTCTACTGTTGAATAAAAAGTAGATGACTATCCTAAAATGATCTCCTTCCTACAAGAGAGGATCGAAGAAGTAAAAAGGGTTATACCATAAACTGGTATGGGTCTTTAAGAATATATCGACCAAAAGGAGTTGGAAATTAAGAAATTAAGGAATCAAATCGAGATGCTAGAAGCAAAACAAAGAGGGATTTCATAAGTTCCAACATCAACCTCTATAGAATCAAATATATTTGCTGGGATCATCAAACCTAAAAAAACCTCAATTTCTTTCTTAGAACCTCAAAAGAAAAGCCTTTTTGAATTAAGAGAACAAGTCAAACACATGGAGACTTCTAGAAAAAAGAAAGGAAAGATACTTCCAGAAAAAAGAAAGGAAAGATAAAGGAAACCTCCAACTTAGAACAGAAATTTGAGGATCCCTATGAAAGTTAGAGGTTAGGAGATGATGATGATGAGATGAAAAATATAGAACCCAAATCTAGAGTCTGCATGGTAAAGCAGCAGGATAATCTTGTAAAAGCTTTCTTAAAGCATATTATGAGTAGACAATACTAAAGATTTCTATGATTCGTTTCGAAACTAAACAAAGTAATAAAGTAGCAATTGCTCTAAAAAGTTCTTAAGATGAAGATAAGAACATCTTAATTCCTAACTATCTAAATAATACAGATGGTTCATATAATAATTTAGATGATGATACTTCAATTTTAGATTTTGAGAATGAATCTGATGATGCAATTGATATCTCTAGTGAAGAAAGTACTGCAATTGGCCCTATAAAGTCCATCTTAATGGTCCAAAGTAATGAAGATTATGGAAATATAGAATTTGACACATATCATTTAAGGCTAAGTGGATCTACAAGAAGATTATCAATGTCTAATGTGACAATCATATTAAATGACATTCTCAAACTGGCTAGAAAGACTTCAGGAATTTCATTCTTAGATGTCAACAAGAAGTTTTAGTACAATCTTCCTGTTGAGACATCTTAATAGAATGTAGAATTCAATGTTTAAGTAAGATCAAATCTATTTCTTAAGCTTAGCAAACTTTGACCAAGCTATAAGAATTTTACACTAATTCCTAGTTGGAAATCCAGAAGACTCAAAAGAAATTAAAAGGATAGAGTTTTATGAAAAGAGATGTTGCTCTTTCAAAAAGAATGATTTAGACCGACACTTTAAGAGGATGGTCCAACTATTTTATCAACTTAAAGCAAATTATACACTTAAGCTAGTGTTTCTTTCCTTATTCCAACACCTTTGGCTAGAGGAATAGAAAGACATCTATGGCTAAAGAATTAAAAGGTGATTGATGTTTTAGTTAGATAAATGCAACACACACTTCACATTGTCATAGAAGATATGTGTGAGAAAATAGATTATACCTAAGGTAGTGATATCTTTAATAATGTATAGAAAACCAAACTTATTTGTCAAGTGCAAGCAATCAAATCAAGAATGCACATGTGCTGCAAGGAAAAAGAAAAAGTATTTTAGAAAAATGAAAGGTAGAAGTTCTTTTAGACAAAGAAGGCAGAGATTTCCCATCAAGAAATGGAAATAATTCATAAAGAAAAGTAGAAAGGGAAAGAAATCAAGAAAATGCTATATCTTCAACTATGACATGACATTATGCAAAACTGTGTCCTAAAAAAGGACCTAGAAGATGATTAAGAGCATTACTAATAGAGCTGAAATCAAGATAAGAGAGGATGAAAACCTTGAATCCTTATTCTCAGCCGATGATGAAAACTCTAGAAAAAACTCTATTTTCTTTACAAGTTTACTTTAAAACATCTAATCCATATTGGGAAGATTCAGAGGATGAATCTTACTCAATTCATAATCTGCGACCAACTACAAGTGATGAAATTATGAGCATTAGCACACCTTACATCTAAATTCATATTTTCACTGGTAAGTATGATAAACCCATTCTAGTGATTGCTTTCTTTGATATTGGAGTGAGTGAAAGCATCCAGAATCTTAAAGTTCTTTAGCAAAACTTTTGGGTTCCACATACGAGAACTTTTGTGATAGCATCTAATGAGGAATTTCATATACATCTCAGGAGCAGACCAATAAAAATTCAATTTTTCCCAAGATGTAGTATTATTACTACAATCCTTAGATCTCCATTACCCAACAAAGATATTATTGTTGGTGGGGATATCCTTTTCAAAATTCCAAAATGAAGATCCATCTTGAAGGCCAATAAGTTCAAAAAATATCACAAGCCTTATACTAAACTCCCTTGATTTTATTCATTTAAAGGGCTCAATACATCGAAGATTATTGAAAAATTCAAAGCAAAAGCTTATGTAGAAAATCATACTAAATTCTTGAAAAAAATATGATCATCCTTTATGGAAGAATTAGGAATTCTTTATGAGGATTAATTTCAACAAGAATGAAGATATCAATCCCACTAAAGTAAGCCATTCAAGTATGAATCCTAAACATGCTATGTGTCATGACCCTAAGAGGGGCCTAATAGGATGGCTTAAAATTTTCATATCATATGTGCATCCATGATACTAAAATCGCTTTACAAGTCAGAGATTGTAAGACTTTAAACAATTAATCACTAAGGTTTTCGATTTTTAATAAATTAACTTACTATAAAATATAAATGACTATGGACATTCGATATTCCACAGTCCACTAGAACTGCAGAAAATCGATATCCCCTATCAAATGATAAGATAATGTAAAACAACTTAATAATTTGTAAGAGATACTAGATTATACATAATCCTATCGTATAAATGTTTTTTACATGAATTGTTTCTGTACCATCAATATACATTTCAATTAAGTCTAAAAATATCAAACCTATCTTCAGTTTGTACTCTGCCATGAACATTTCTCCCAATCCTTACTTAAAGAAACTTGCACAAGAAACTATAGGGGAATGAGTAAACCATAACTCAGTGAGTTTGTTCCTCACCACTATCGTTTAAAAGAGTTATCAAACATTATTAGTACACATATAATCCATTTACATACGAAATGAATGCAAGCGTAATGAATGCAACACATCCATAAGAGTTTGGAACTATGGACGGTATGGATTTATGTCGTCTAGATGTTGATTTTTCCTTAGTACTTACCCACATGGAGCACCTCACTTTAACCGAATGAGGCTACTTGAGTGTACGGTTCCACCAAACGTTACTTAACTATTACCCTAGTTCAAGAAATAACAATCAATATAGGTGGTCCTAATCTAGGGTCGCCCACCAAACATATCAAAGGCCCCTTAGGCGCACAAAGCGAGTCCATCTCGCTATCAACAAATATCTAAGGCCTCATGGGCACAATTAGGCGAGTCCTCTCGCAATCAATTGGAGATACTATACTAGTTTTGCCTCAACAATAAAAATATCATTCATAGCCACTACGAGCTCTCATAAAAATCTTACAAAATATATTTAAGATTAGAAAAATTTTTTCCAAAAATACCTTTCTAAAAAATCTGCAAAGCTAGTACTCTCCATCAGTATACCAAATGAATCATAGATATGCGACATATATAACTAGTTATTTTAGTTGAACAATTATATTTACTAGTTTAAGAAAGTGATCACACGGATGATAGCGCACAAAACAATCAATCATTCAATTAAATAATCAGTATTAACCAATAAGCAACATATAAATAATACACAATAAGCAGATAACAGATCATAAAAACTCTCTCAACTGGGTTAATGCTTACTCTCTAATCCTTTAGGATTTCTAGAACTCGATAATCGAATACCTAGAAGATAAGAAAGTTTATAGGTATTCTGAAAAACTAGGTTCCTCGATTAACTAAATATTTATCATTATTTGCCTAATTTTCCACTATACCCTAACTATGGTATAAATATAGTTGACTTAAATCTTTTACCTGGTTTATTTTAAATTTTTAATTGCGTATAACTTTTTCATTCTAGTTCTAATTTTTATGAACTGATAGTTAATTTTTATCGTTTTCGGATGTACTTTCTCGTAGCGAGGTCCATTTTAGACGTTGTAACCCGCATTTTTTACTATAATATAAAAATATTAAAAAATTCATTATTTTGACTTAAATAATTATAAAATATTATTGTAAGCTTTCTTTAGTATAACTATGGTTTAATAATTATTTAAATCTTATATTTGGTAATTTCCTTATTTTTAAGGCTATTTTACTATAATTACTTGTTTTTGCTAATTTTGAGGTTTAAGACTTATTAATTCGAATTTTTCTACTTTAATACTTTTCTAATTAATTAATTATTTTATTATTATTTTTCATTACGAATTTTAATTAGTTTATGCTAATTAATGACGTGGCAACATAAGGGAATGCCACGTGTCACTTTAGTACTTTTTTCACATTTTCTTTTTTTTTCGTCATTTGTATATATCAATATTTATTACTATATTTTACTAAATTTTCTAAATTAATTATTTTTTTTATATTTCCTTTAAAGTTACGGTATATATATATATATATTCATACTTTCTAAATTACTTTATTTATTAAATTAATATTGTAGTATGTTATGTATGTACTATTCGAATGTACCTGTATTTCTACATAAATCATATTATTCATATACATATTTTTATACGTATAATATAATTATGTGATTTAATAACATAACCCTAAATATATTATGCACAATATACGTAGGTGTATATATATATATATATATATACATGTACATACATATATGATTACATTACATATAAATAGATATACTAAATACTTAAGATAAATAATATTATACATAATTATATATACATAGTCATCACGTCCAGTACATATGTATATACAAAATTTATAAAATAAAAATACAACATAAATATACTGTATGCCTTTATACATATGGAATACATATACCCTTTGTTATAAATATACTATAGTATACTAGTATTTGTATTTTGTAATTATATCTATACTGATTACATAGTATATTCATTTATATGTAATAAAAATTATATAAACCTAAATATATGTATTGTATACTATATAATGAAAATACCAAGTATATATGTATATCTACTATACACACATACATATGTATATATGTACATAAGTAAGGAAAATACAATATATATGTGCTATTATATACGCATACCTANATTATATATATTATACGTACGGGTATATGTATATACAAATAATTATATTTTATACATATACATGTACGATTACATTACATACAAATATATATACTAAAATACTTAATATAAATAATATTATACATAAATACAAATACATAGTCATTACGTCTAAGGTATATATATATACATAATTTATATAATAAAAATACAACATAAATATAGTATGCACTTATACATACCAAATATATATATCCTTTATTATAGATATACTATATCATACTAGTATTTTTATTTTGTAATAAATATATATTGATTACACAGTATATTCATTTATATGTAATAAAAATTATATGAACCTAAATATACGTATAGTATACTATATAATGAAAATACCAAGTATATATTATATCTACTATACACGCATACATATGTATATATGTACATAAGTAAGGAAAATACATAATACATACGTACTATTGTATATACATACCTACATATACACTATATTTATGTATATATGTATCTATATAAAAAAATACATAATACATACTATTATACACAAACACATATGTATAAGAACATATAAAAATATTTAATACAAAATAAATATAGTACACATATTAAATATTCCTCTTTGAAATATCTTGAAGAAGTAATTTCCTAAGCTCTTCTTCTTCTTAGTCTTCTTATTGAAATTGAATTCCAAAAGAAAAAGAAAGGTGGATGCTCTATTGATGGGAAAATGGAAAGAAATATATGTATTTTTGTTTGTGTTTGAAAATAGAAGTGTGTATGTGGGTTAGCAACTTCTTAGGTGTAAATGGCAAGAGAAGAAAAAGAAAAGAATAACAAAAGCAAGATAGGGTAATTACATAGATATGACATGAGCTTTATCTCTTTTTGTCCTTATCACATTAGTAACACATTGTAAAAAAATAAATGAGCTCCACATGTCTACCGAGAAATCTGGAAAGTCTGGGATGTGGAAACCAAAAGAAATTTGGAGAACAAACGAGAATGGAAAAGAAAAAGGAAAAGAAAGAAAAGAAAATAAATAATAAGAAGGAAAAATTATAAATTTCTAAATTTAAACCATAAAATAATAACTATTAAATACTTTTTGAAAATTTTTTTAATTAAATAATTATCCGTTACATGTATAATATATACGAGTTATTTTAACATGTTCATTGATAATTTTATGTGATTAAGCGTATTGGCCAATAATTATTTTCTTTTTGGGTTTTATCACTATTAGGTTATATTTATTCATTTTATAAGCTTAAAGTTATAGTTTTAGGATTTTTGTCTAGTTCGAGTTCAATTTCGGGTATTTACGAGTATATAGGGTTTAAGGTTTTTATATACGATTTAGGTTTTGAGCAAAATTTTAGGATTTTTATCCTTCATATTATATTCGAGTTTAAAATTTTAATTAGTTTTATATTTATTGACTTTGTTGAGTTAGGGTAGTTACCTATAATATTTAACTTGATTTGTTATAAAAAAAAAAAACTAAAATTGCCGGGTTTAAACTATGTCAAAGAAGAAGAATGTTAAAATCTTCTTAGGCAAGGATTAGAGCCTTCAAATTCATAGTGGGCTTATGAGGCCTTCTATGTGAATAAGAGAGCTGAATTAGCTAAGGGAAAATTAAGACTTGTCATTAATTATCAACCTCTCAATTATTTCATTTTCAAAATGATAAGTTTCCAATCCCCAACAAGAACACATTATTCTAAAACATTGCCTAAACTAAGGTATTTTCAAATTTTAATCTCGAAGCAGGATTTTGGCAATGGGAGATTTATCTAGATGACAAATCTAAGATAGGATTCTATGTCCCAAGCTACTACTGTCAATGGAAAGTTTTACCCTTTGTGCTCAAAATAGCTCTATCACTATTCCTTAAGGTAATGATCAAATATTCCAACCTATCTTGAATAGTGCAACCATTTATATAAATGATATTCTCCTTTTTAGTGTAGATGAATAGTTCCATACTAATAAATGTGAAATTTTAGATAGAATTCACCCAACTTAATCTTAATAATTGATACAAAATTAAAATAAAGAATAACAAGAAATGAAAATTTTGATGAAATCTATCAAGATTGATGAAAAAAATAAAAAAAGTACAAAATAATTGTAAGAATTTTTTTTTATTTAACTAAACTGTTCGAATTGATTCAAAAGGTATGGTTTGGTTAGCTTTCTCGAACTAAACCGCAAACAATTTATATATAACTCAATCGAAACATAAACAAAATGGTTTGCAAAAAAAACCCGATTTTTTTGTTCAATTCGGTTTGGTTCACTATATTTGTGTTCGAGCTCTCGAGTTATGATAAAGAACATACTATTTTTATACATTTCAGTTTGTATAAAAATACAACCTAAATTAACTTATTTTAAAATTTGCACTACTACCTCATTTAATTTTAAATGACTAGTTGTAGAGTTCAAGTTATTTTAGATAAACATATTTATTGGTTCCAGTTTCTACGCTTATTTAATGGACTTAGTTTATCATTTAGAACTTTATGTGCTAATGTTAATTTGAACGCACTTATAATTCATATGATTCTATTAGTTATTCTTAAGATAGCGGATTAGAAATTTGGAACAATAAACAAGTACCATATATAGGATTATAGCAAAAATGAAAGGTGAGAAACATTAGATCCCTTTTTCTTTTCCTTTTCAATAGGATAAATGAAATTATTTATTTTTAAAAAAAGGAAAATAACCTTTTTGTTTGTAAAGGTGTTTGTATTAAACAATCTAAAGACCAAAATTGATAAAACATGGTTCCACAAATTTCTATGCTTCCAAGTAGTCATAAGTTAAAATAAAAGGAAAAAAATAAAAGTAAGTATAGTAGTTATTTTGTTGAGAATGCATGAAAGCAGGTTAGATAAGCTAAGAAGAGAAATAGATAGTCTAAATATAGGTTATAAGTAGACTTCCATAGTTAACCTGTGAGCAAAAGTCAATAACATGTCTAATTATTTTTCCTTTATGTATCCATTTTTTTTACTTTGTTTCTCGAAGGATAGACAACTTTGTTTGTTTGACGATTTGTTGACTTTTCCTTGTGAAGAACCGACCGAAAGATTCAATTGAGATGGACAAAGGTGAATCCATCTAACACAAGAACCTATGATGATAATGTTAATGATTGAAGATAATTTTGAATGAAGAGGACCACGTAAGTAGATATATACATACATGGAGTGTATTCTTGGAAATTCGAGGGAAAAAAAAATCACACTGAAGATACAACAGCAAATCAATCCACTTTACGGATATATATATATATATATATATATAATTCTTGTTTTCAGTAATTAACATATGTGCAATATATATATACATAGAGAGAGAGAGCTTTGCACTTAGGCCTACATTACAGGCTATTACATACCATAAGAGCACAGGTCTGCTCTACATTTTTTCCATGTATCGTCTTTAAATATTTATACAAGAAACTAACACCCTACATATACTTACTCCACTGATTCAGCTCAATACGAATCTTATTTGGCGGACCCTCTTCACCCTTTTACATCCTCTTCTCCAATTCATGCCCACAATTGCCCCAATGACAAATCCACTAACGTATCCCATGGAAACAATCATCCAGTCAATTTCAAACCAATTGTTCGAAGCATCATCCTTTTCTAATGATGGTGGAGGTGATGCTTCAATAATATCTCCACATTTCCTTGGTAAAGGTAATCCACAAAGACCTAGATTTCCTTGATATGAGCTATTCTCAAAGGTGTTGAATTGTTTGGACCGAGGTATAGGACCTGTGAGTTGATTAAAAGACACATCAAAGAGTGAAAGTGTAGTAATATCCGTCAACTGTTGAGGAATTTCACCAGAGAGCTTATTGTGAGAAAAATCCAGAGATTCCAAGTTTGTTAGACCATTCAAGTTGACAGGGATTGAATCTGTGAGCATATTATTGGACAAATTGAGAAAGCGTAGCCCCTTAAGTGTTGTAATGGATTTCGGAATCTCTCCCGTGAAATAATTGCTAGAAAAATCAATCCCTATAAGGGACTCCGGGATTTTTGTATATTCTATGATTATGCCCTTTTCCGTCATTGCTGCTGAATAGAAGAAAACTGGATAATCATGATAGTAAGATGCAGATGCATATGACAATGTCGAGTCTTCCTTTTCAGCATCAACTTTCATTGCGTTCCAACCTTCAAAATACCGAGCTAACATGTGCCCAGTGAAGTTATTATTAGAAAGATCGATGATCTGCAATTGAGGAAACTCATAACCACCTGATGGTTTCTCTATGATCCCATGAAATCTATTACGATGCAAGATGAGTATGCTTAAGGCTGGAAGTTTGCCCAGCCAGAAAGGGAAAATGTCGATGATCTTATTATTTCCTAGATCGAGGAATCCCAGATTTGTACAATTTTCCATATCTCTTGGCACGGGCCCCTCCAGTTGATTGTAACTCATGTCAATCATCATCAAATTGCACCTATTTTTTCCTACTTGAGGTATTGGTCCACTAAAACTGTTGTTGTGCAGATTCAATATAGATAAATTACCCATACCAACCAAGTTATTCAAACACCGTGGAATAATACCACTCAAGAAATTATTACCAATATCGAAGACCTTAAGGTTGACAAGATTGCACATTCTTGTTGGTAATTCTCCAGAAAATTCATTGTTTGAAACGGAGTAGTATATAAGGGAAGAGTTTGTTGAGGGGAGAGGAAGCAATCCTTTCAACTGATTGAACCTGAGGTCTAGATATAAAAGACTCCTTCCCCACAATAATGGCAAGTTACCCTCAAATCTGGACAAATTGTTATGAGAAAGGTCTAAAAAGTGTAGACTTTTTATACCATGCACATCAATCAAACACTGGGGAATCATACTGATCAAGTTGTTACTTAAATTAAGATACCAAAGGCTATTCAAATTGCAGACCCATGTCGGTGTTTCAGAGATATTATTGGATGAAAAATCTAGACGTTCCAAATTATCTTGACTTTGTAAGACCAAAGGAAAGCTTCTCAAGTTACATGAAGAAAGATATAAATAACGAAGGTTTGAGCTACGATTACTGGTACCATCTTTGACAAATGAAAAGTTATTACCTGATAAATCTAGAAATTCTAAACTATCAAGTTGGAAAAACACATCTACTAGATTTATTTCCCCGCTGAAATCGTTTGACTGAAAATAGAGATATGTTAGGTTCTTCAGATGCGAAATTGTTATTGGAATTTGGCCAGAGAATTTATTAAAACAAAGAGCAACGTACATTAGATTAGCGAGGTTTCCCACTGAAGGGGGTATCTGACCTTTCATTTTACAGTAAGCGAGACTGAGAAATTGCAAGGAAGTCAATCTTGAAAGAGAATCTGGTATTGAGGACGATATCTCCACAGAGGTAAGATCGAGGTATTCCAATCTGACTAGACTCTGCACAAAGTCCCTTAGACTGGGATTCATAAGTGTCAATTGATTGTAAGACAAATCAAGATAAGACAAGTTACCCAGATGTAGAATTTCTGATGGGATCTGTCCTATAAAGTTAGAATCACTAAGGCAGAGATGTTCTAACTGGGAAAGATTGCCTATAGCAGAAGGTATTTTAGAGTGATCAAAGTCATTCCATGAAAGATCGAGCTCCTGCAGGTGACCAAGCTTGAAGAAGCTGCTGCTAGAGTTGATGGAACCGGAAAGACAACTACCAGAAAGGTGAAGGCCAATAATATGTCCGCTATGCTTATCACACTCTACGCCACTCCAATGACAGCAATCTCCATTTTCACCTTCTACTGTCCATGTTGTCAAATTTGCTCCAGGAATGTAATAACACGGCCTGTTGTAAAAGGTGGCCTTGAACTCCAACAAGGTGTGCCTCTCTTCTTCGTGACATTTGGGCTGCATTTTATTGTTGGAAGAGAGAGAGTGAGGAATATAGAACAACAAGAGAAGAGACAAAAATTGCGAGATGGAAAGAGATGACAACTCCATGGAGAAATGGTGGATTTTAATGGACACTAAAGAAAAGGTGTATGCTTTAGATAAAGCTGTGTAGTGTGCTTTATATTGAACGATCTTTTGGACCTTTGGGTTAAAAAAAGTGGTTGTTAGCAATGATGAAGACATGAAAGGAAAATTGCAGTCTCGAAAGCAACTCCATAAGTTTAGGGACGACTTTAATGATGCAGCGCCTAACTTTCTCATAATCCGACACTCTTGGAAAGACTTTCGTAAGTCTTCGCAAAGATTCCTGACAATAATTTATCGAAGTCGACACTGTGTTGGAAAGACTTTTAGCCA
Organism: Lumnitzera littorea; assembly: GCA_024138015.1. NCBI lineage: Eukaryota > Viridiplantae > Streptophyta > Magnoliopsida > Myrtales > Combretaceae > Lumnitzera > Lumnitzera littorea. The sequence goes on along the minus strand of JAMXBB010000003.1, from coordinate 120,955,323 downwards.
AATGAGTTCACTGTCATTATCAGACGAACGGAGGACAGAAGAGAGATGAAATTCTCCCTTCGGAAAAATTTATCCAGTAAATGACTGATAGACCCTACCATATTTGGTCTCTTTTCCAATAGCATTTATGCAGGAGTCGAGAGCTAAATTCATTTTGACTGGCTTTGGATCTCAATAATTTCACAAACAGTTCTTATTGATCCCGACGATTTGAAATTTGATCGTAGTGGCAGGAAAATTCAATGCAGGTGCTTGTTTTTTTTTTATTAATCTTGATGTTTGAGATTTAGAATTCCAACTCGTCCACTGTATATATGTATGTTAGATTGCTGTAATGGGCTTAATAGAATTTTTTTTTTCTGAATTTTGATATATGAAAAATATAAAGTAAGTCATTTGGGAGATGGTCTCCAAGAATAATGAACCGGTTAGAGACAATTTCTGAAATCTTGAATTTATTTGCATGAATGAATGAAATTTCTCATATGAGACTGTTTCTATACTCTAATTATCAATTATTAATTAATTTGCTAACCATCTATCTAATTTCACACATGAGATCTAGATATTTATAGAAATTAAAAGGTTTCTCTTTTCCATCAGATGATATTAGTGTTTCATACTATACGAATTTTAGACACTCATTGCCTATTGTCATGTTCGAGTTTACAAGATTTGACCAGGTTTTCTAGACAATACACCAAAAAAAAAAAAAAAAAAAAAGAAAGAAAAATTGTACGGAGGCGTATTGAATAGGTTAAGGTATGCTAGCTGCAGCATGTTTGATTTCTGAAATGGCTAAGCTTTTCTATAACCCATACCTTGAGTGCCTCCGTAAAGCGTGGGTACTTGCTTGTACACGTGGCAATCATCATAAGTTGAAATATACATAATAATATGGAGGTGAGAAGAAAAGTGCTAGGGAATGGCTTGTCAAGATTTTTACGTTAGTCGATTCAACCGCAACATTCTTTTTAAGATTTTTTTTTTTTCTTATCAAGGGTAGGAATGGACTTTGATTCTTCTCTGTTTATGTTTTGATTCTTTGCTTGTATCATTATTTAGTCTAAAACTCGGAATTTTTCGCCACTATCTTCCTGTAGTGGATCTTCTGCAAGGATCACGCATATAACGCATGATGCTTACAGTGAATTGGTGGTGTAATTAAACATCTCAATCTTTTTCTTCCCAAATAGCTTTTCTTTCTTTTAAATCAGCCAACTTTAGAATCATTTTAATTCTATCTTGTCTGTCTATATATGGTAGAATTATAATCAGTTAGCTTGATTACTGAACAGTATGCTTATTTTTTGGTTTGATTAAATTTTGCTTTTATTGGAGTGACTTTTCCAAGTCAATGTCTTCGTAGAAATTTTTGTATAGTAATGAGGATGACATGATAGGAAAATTGCAGTCTTTGGAAACAACTAGCAAGAGAGTTTGTAGTAACTGTGGGCCATGAAAGATTCTTGCCTAGCCGGTCCCTAAAGCAACTTCATATGTTTAGCGGCCACTTTAATGTTGTAGGACCCAACTTCCTCGTAATCCGACATTCTTGGAAAGACTTTCATGAGTCCATGAAAGATTCTTAGCAGCAATTCTACGTAGCCAACACTTCTGGAAAGACTTTTAGCCAATGAACCAAAAAACAAAAGACACGTGTGACTTCACTGTCAACATCAGACAAGCTAAGAACTAAAGAGAGAGACGAAATTTTACTTGTAAAAGTTTTCTCCAGTAAGTGACTTCTCTTAGTTAAGATGGACCCTGCCGTATTTGGTCTTTCTTTCCAGTAGCATTTGCAAGAGTTTAGACGCTAAATCCACTTTTGAATGGCTTGGATCTAAATATCTTCACAAACCGTTCTTGTTTATCTGAAAAGAAATCGCAGTTAAACGGGATAAATAACTGTTGTTGTTAGTGTATGCATCATTGCTGTCATGCTCTTGAGGCCATTGTGTACTCAGGAATAAACTTGTTTGCACATAAGAGCATCATCACAAGTTGGTTTATTAAATTCAGGAATAAACTCGGTTTTCTCTCTTTATTGGCTACATTATACTTTCTCTCCATTTCATTGTAGCTATTAGTTTTTTACTTTCCTTTTCGTCTTAAATTAGGAATCGTCTCATTGACTTCACAATATTATCTAAACTTTGTTTCACTTGCCTGGCTTTGTCAGATAACAGTTTGAAGCGTAGATGTGTAATTTCACAATATTCATTATGTGAATATGGCCAATACTAGGAATGCAAGCAACTGGTGGTTTTAACTTACAACAAGATTAGATTAACAGCAGTGGCATTAAGAAGTGATACCTCAGAGACTTCTATGCCTTAATTATCGTCATGTGGAATTTGATTACATCTTCACTGGAAAGAGTAAATCTTATTGGTTCAATGCAAGATTTGAGGAAGTTAAACGGGATATATAACTGTTCTTGTTAGTGTATGCATCATTGCTGTCATGCTCCTGAGGCCATAGTGGTGATCATGTTATGCCTATTCTGCATAATTTTCAGCATTTGTACTCACAATGATGGCGGGAAAATTCAACGCAGGCACCTGGTGATTTATTCTTCTCGATATTTTGAAATTTAGATTGTTAAAATGGACTTGATAGAATTTTGTAAAATTTCACACATGAAACCTTAGAATTAGTCTATTTGAGATTAGATGGTCCTCAGGAACATAATTTGGCAAAGATCGAATTTCTAGTATATGAGACTATTTATACAATTTGATTATCAATTACTCATTTACCTTATAACCAACTAAGTAATTTGAAAGGATCCAACTTATTCGAAGGTGTGTTATTCATCAACGAAACCTTGCTGACAGTCATACTGCTATTGTTGTTTCCACCACCACTAACACTAAAGCTGCCAATGATGTCCACAATCTCTTGAGTATAATCATTGCCTAACCATTCGTTCAATATTTCAGCCTGATCACCTGATGGCAATTCAAGCAGTCAGGGTTGGATGTAGCAGAATCATTGTGCTTCTTTAATATGCAAATATATCACTTTTCTTTTGAAAGAATTTGTCTGATGTTTTAGTTGCCTGTCGATATGCTGCTCTGCCATTCTCCATTTATTTGGCTGCTTTATGTTCTTATTCTCCCCTTTTCAATTATAACCAATAATTCGGCTTTCATTTTTTGTCAACTTAAATTTAGGGACAAACTTCTTTGTACATGCCAGCATCATCACAAGTTGGAATATGGTTCTCTATTTATTGGCTGCTTGTCTCTCCATTTCATTGTAGCTATTAATTTTTTACTTTCCTTTTCGTGTTTAATTTAGGAATCAATGCATCAATATCACAATAGTATCTAGACTTTGTCTCACTTGGCTTTGTCAGGTAGCTGCTTGAAGCATTGATGTGTAATTTCACAATATCCATTATGTGAATATGGCCATTACCAGGAATGCAAGCAGGCAGTGGTTTTAACTTACAACAAGATTAGTTTAGCAGCAGTGACGTTAAGTAGTAATACCTCAGAGACTTCTATGCTTAATTATCGTCATGTGAGATTTGATTATATCTTCCCTGGGAAGAGTAAATCTTATTGGTTCAATGAAAGATTTGAGGAAGTCAGCTGCTCATGAAATATTTACAAGATAACCCTCTCCTGCTTTCATTTGTAGCGCTTCTTACGGTGGATTATCAGCTTAGCATGTGGTTACAATTTAAACAGTTTGCTTAAATTTAAAAGAATTAAGTTGCATCACATTAGTTTTGGAAATTAGACCATATCTTCTCTGTTTATGTTCTGATTCATTGCTTGTAGCATTATAATTTAGTCTGAAACTCAGAATTCTGTGTATTTATCTTCTCGTACTGTAGTGGATCCTTCACAAGGATCACGCTTGTGATGCTTGCAGTGAATTAGTGGTGTAGGACCTATACTTTGAGATGGTGAAGTGAAATGCATACAGGAAATTAATGGTGTGAAATTGCCAATAGGCTTACTCTTCTTCCAAGAGTCACTTTTCTGTAAATAAATTGACTTAAACATCTCAAAGTCTTCGTAGAAATTTATAGCAAAGACAAATACATGAACGGAAAGTTGCAATCTTTGGAAGCAACTAGCAAAAATTTGTAGTAATAACTTTGGTCCCGTGAAAGCTTCTTGCCTAGCCGGTCTGGAAAGCAACTTCATAAGTTTACAGACCACTTTAATGATGCAGGACCCACTTTAAAGATTCTTGGATAGTCTTTTACCAAGTCTACGAAATATTCTTCGCGATAATACTACGTAGTCGACACTCTTGGAAAGACTTGTAGCCAATGAGCAAAAATGAAAGACTTTCTTGAGTTCGCTGTCATTAATAGAAAAATGGAGGACAGAAGAGAGATGAAATTCTCCTTGGAAAAAACTTATCCAGTAAATGACTTGGATCTCTTTGCAGGAGTTGAGAGAATCCACTTTGACTGGGTTGGATCTCGGTTAGTTCACAAACATTTGTTGTTGATCCCGAGGAGAAATCATAGTTGTGCTGGATATAGTGTTGTATGTATATCCATAATCGAGTTTGGATAGGAATAGTCGAACAATGGCTTCAACATACAAATCTTAACTTAAAAGAAATAATTATTTTAACACCTGACAAGGAATTTTTCTCAATTTTAGGACCCCAGCAAACAAGCAAGCAACAGGGGAGCTTAATGCAACTCGCTGATTCCGGAACGCTTTCCTTGCAGGTGTGACCATAAACCTTCTGAGATGGAATCAATTTGTAGAAGTTATTGGAAAAAGAAACGTAGCTGGTATCGCCAGGCCTCTCCAGCTTTTCTAGTGTACGCATCATTGCTGTTATGCTCTCGAGGCCAAAATGGTGATTATGTTATGCATATTGAGGATAACTTTAAGCTGCTAATTCAATGCAGGCGCCCGCTGCCCGGTAATTTATTCACATTGATCTTTTGAGATCTAGATTGTTAAAACAGGCTTAATAGCTTTTTACAGTTTGGTCTGGATAAAACTAGTTTATTTTTCATGAAAGCTACTCCATCATGTGATTCAAAGTGGAAGTTAAAAACGTGCCCGTATGTGGAGGATACTTCATTACTTTTGTAGAATGAACGCGTTATTTAATTATCAGAACGACTTTTCTATATCCAAGCCTCTGTAGAAATTTATAAGCCATGACAAAGAGATCTTTGTAGTAATTATGGTCCACAAGAGAGCTTTGGGAAGACTCTATGAGTTTGAAGGACTTTTAGCTAATGAGAGAAAATGAAAGACACTCTTTGAATTGACTGTCATTGTCAGAGAAACGTAGAATTAGAAGAGAGCAGAAAATTCCTTTGGACAAATGGAGAGAAGATAACGGGAATGGTTATTATGTTATTCACTATCATTATTAGGCAAATTGATGGAAATCTATATCTTTGTTGCATAATTTTATAATTGAGAAATAAAAGAGATAGGAAGAGAGATAGAAAAACCTGAGGCCATAATGTTGATTATGTTATACCTATTTTCTGCATAATTTTCAGAATTTGTACTCACATATGGCAGGCAAACTCAATGTGGGCACCTGATAATTTATTCGTCTTGATCTTTGGTGATTTAAATTGTTGAAACAAACTTAATAGAATTTTTTTTTTTTTTAATTTTGTACATAAAACCTTGGAGTCTATTCGAGATTGGATGGTCCTCAAGAATGATGATTTGGGAAAGACTGAATTTCAAGAATAAGAGCCTATTTATACGTTTTGATTACAAATCACTTACTTACTTTGTGACCATCTCACTAATTTGAAAGGGTCCAACTAATTCGAAGGTGTGTTACACTTTCCACTCAGTTCAGAACTTATATTTACGAAATGGAAAAGTTGGACAAGATAGAAATTATTGCTGCCAGTCTACTACTATGGTTGTTTCCGCCACCACTAACACTAAAGCTGCCAGTGATGTCTACAATCTCTTGAAATGCAACGATATTTCGCTATTGTAAAACGTGGATTATAGTAAATATCAAAGAAAGTCCTAAAAATGCTCCTAACGTGACAAACGCATCAAAAAATTGAATCTTAATTTCCAGTAGAATCAGTTACCTTAACTACCCAGTAGCATTTTTACAGTTTGGTTTGGATAAAATGTGCTTATTCTTCATGAAAGTTACTCCAACATGTAATGTCAAAGTGAAAGTTGAAAGGTCCTGATATGTGTAGGATACTTCATTACTTCTGTATACGAAACGTATTATTCATTTATCATAGACTTTTCTATGTCCAAGTCTACGTAGAAAAGACATGATAGGAAAAATGCAGCCATTTGGAAACATCCAACAAAAGTTTGTAGTTATTGTGGTCCATAAGAGATCTTTCGCAATCGACACACTTGAAAGGACTTTATGAGCTTAGGAAAGATCCCCGGCAAGAAATTTTTGTAGCTAACCATGTGTTGGAAAGACTTTTAGCTAATACTTCTTTCAAGCTTTATTATTATTCCGAATATATTTTAAACTTGTCCATAGGAAGAAGATGGCTTTTGTTTTTTGTGTCATTTTAAAACTAATGGTTTTTCTTAAAGGTGTTTGCTTTTCACTATTTAATAAAACATGGGTCACTTAAATGATAAAAGGAAAAAAAAAAAAAAGTAGCATAGGTGTCCAAAATGAAAAAGAACAAAAATACAAGTACCCAAAGTGTAATTTACCATTTTTTATCTTATTTGTTTTGGTTTGTTTCTAGCAATAGGTGAAAAATATTTAATAATATTACTCATGTAATAACAATAGATATGTGATAATATAGTTGCTAATCATTGATTAATAGGTAAACAAAAATTTAGTAGTATTATGCACCATATATGACGGACATATAGCAATATGGGTGAGAAGACAAGTATATTTTTGCATAGCTCTTATTCTTGAAATTCATTTTGTTTATTTACGAATATCTATTATTTCTATTTATAATTTAGTTATTAAGTAATTATATTTCTACTTCCCACTTTTCATGGTCCTCCATTATGATGTTTAGAGTAGTTTGCCTCTCAATAATTTTTTTTTTAAATTTTTGTGCTTATTTTCTTACAATGCACTTTTGTTAGAATTTTGACTTATAAAGCTTGTTAAAAAGGGGTTAGGTTTATCAAAATTTCAATAGTCTTTTTAGAAACTATTTACTACCATAATCATGTGTTTAAATAAGTGTTGTTAGACCCCATTGAGTAGTTAAATTTGACCCGATTGACCCACTCGATCCAACTTAGTTTTTATAAGAACTCAATAGTTTATTTTAGGTCAAAAATATATTATTTCTTTTGTATTTCATACACCAATTTGAGAAAATAAATGTAGATCAAAGTAAAATAAAAATAAAATTTAAAAAGCTCTGAACTTTCAATTATTAAGGACAAAAGTAATTTTTGTTATTTTATCAATAAATAAAAATTTTTATTAAAATATTTTTATTAACTTCGGTTTGATCTGGATTTAACAACATTGATTCAAACAAGAGTATACCATGAGTGCATATACGTGGCATATATTATTTACTAAATCCTTTCCTACATGTGGGAACACAAATCATAAATAAAGAAAAATTACATAGAAGGAATCAATGTATAGGGGTAACTCAAAAACAAAATCTACTCCATTCAAGCCAATAACATGCAAAGAAGTTTATAATGCTCTTAAAAGCATTAGCTCTTGGAAAGCTCCAAGCAAAGATGGCTTTTACGCCTTTTTCTATAAAGAATGTTGGAGTTTTTTGGGTGAAGGAATATATAAGCTCATCCAAGAATGCTATTGTCATGACTTGAGAGAGCTAGTCATAGTAGGCGCTATATATCGTACAAAGGACTGTAGATTAGTTACTCTTCCAATTGACAACCCTTTATGCGATATACAAGGTTACTACTATAGCTATCATCCCAAGAGTTATACAGGCACAAGTAATATCATTATATGTTTATAATAACAAGATTATTAAACTATAAATAACACACATATATAGATATTTACAGGTAATAAGTCTGCAATCACATAATGATTTTCAAGATCTAATTACAACAGTATAAATACACTCTCATCACTAATCTCACACTCACATCAACCCATTAATAATTCACTAACCTCAAGCATCTTGCGGCCCGAATGTACGAACATGTCTCCCTGCATAAGTAAGCTATGGGGGTGTAAGTTAACTAGTTTAGTGAGATCTTCCCTTAACTATGTAACAAACAAGTTATACAACAATTAATTTCAACATATGAATGCATGAACAATTAATATGCCTTATAAATACATATAGGTGACCAGATATTGCATGCAACTCTGATTTAACGCCCTCTAAAGTCAGGTTGAAGTATACACGGCACTAATCAGATTCGGGTATCATACTTGAACTTATATACAACAAAACTTTGTGTTTTGTATTAAAAAACATAATGGCATATCCATTTTTAGTTTTAGTCAAAACTCAGTTCTAAGTATGATTATGAGTAAATTCTTGTAGCTTACACTCACCCTTAAACGGTGACTTCTAGACTCAACCCTCAGTTAATCTGTTGGTGCCTTCAATGCTTAGTGTTACTACTGACCAAAGTAGGGTTATATCGTATGTATACGCTGTATTAAAACACTATAATCAGAATTAATCAACCTCCGTATGACCTCTCACTAGAATTAGTTATGCAATGCATGATTATGCATGTTTCGATTTAGTTATTTCAAGTCTGATAATTTTAGGTCCATTTATTATGTGATCAAACAATGTTACAAACAAGACAATTCCTATTAAGTTTATTATGCAACAAACAGTACATTATTATTCTTTAAAGTAGTTTCACAATTGACAAGCAATATCATACACATGCATAACTTAGCCTCACATAACATTCAATTATTAATAATAGTTAAGATTCACTATCTATAAACATAAGAATGTATGGAATCATTAAGAATACTCACTTAGCTATTCTTGAAGTCAGGGATTGTAATAATCTGTATGTAGATTAGTTTTGATCTTGTGATCACTTGACATTGAGGGAATACGAAAAATAATAAGTGTTTGAAATAGATAACTAAACTATTATTATATTTAGTATTATCTATCTAAATTAGCTATTTGTTTATATAAAATTCTCAAATCGAGTATAATTTTTTCAATGTAGTTCTGATTTTTATGAACTTATAATTTATTTTTATCATTTTTGGATGTACTTTCTCGTAGTGGGGTTTATTTTGAAGTTATAACTCGCAGTTTCAATTATAATATAAAAATATTACAAAATTCATTATTTTGACTCAAATAATTATAAAATATTATTTTAAGTTTTTCTTTGTATATTTATGGTTCCATAAATATCTAAACTTTGTATTTTGTAATTTTCTTACTTTTAAGTCTATTTTACTATAATTTACTTATTTTGCTAATTTTTAGGTTTAATACTTATTTAATTCATTTTTACTACTTTATTAATTTTNACATAACAAATTATTGATAAAAGAAACATAGTAAAGCTGAAAATGAAATTTTACTAATGTGTTAATTAATAAATAAATATCTTAAATTTTAGAAGAATACATTAACTACATCTTAGTTCCAACAACAGTAATTTGAAACCTATAACAATAGTAATGATAATAAAACATTAAAATGGAATAATAATGACAATGATGATATTATGTTAAATACTATTAATAATAATGGTATATACATACATAATAATAATACTCCCCCAAAATTTTCAAACTATTATTTACTTACTAAATAGAAAATATCTACAATTTCAAGGACCTACTAAAATTTTTTAAAACCTAAGCCAAAAGGTAAGTAGATCTATACCCCCTTTTACTTTAGTCCTCTAGTAGTAATTTGAAACCTATGATAGGACTATCAATAATAAAGATAATAAATTGAAAAACTCATAATAATATAAAGGATAAAAATATACATGTACCTAGTATATATCTATATATTTACATGAAATAATAGCAATATAATAGTCTAAATAAACTAACAATAATAATAGTGTCAGTATACATATCAAGATAAAAATATTAAGAATAACAATAATATAATAATTGAACAAACAGAAATCATATAAACAAAAATTTCTAAGACTTTGGAAACCTAACTAGGACCAAGCTCTTATGTCTATATCTTCAATTTCTCTAACCCATTTATGTAAACCAAAGTCTACCCATTCAGTTCCTTTTAGTAACCCCTACCTAGAAGATACTAAACCCTTTTTCTAGTTTCTCTTAACCTAACTGGCTTGTGACAACAAAAATTCTACTTAAAATCCTATCCAGATGTCCTATGATCTTAGAACAAATGCAAAATATTTCACCCAAACTAGCTGTCTCGTCTAATTAACAAGAGTTAAAACACTCTCTCCTTCCCATCTTTCTCATTTTTCTTTTCGTTTTCTCATTTTTCTCTCTCCCTTTCCCTTGTTGATATATCTCTCTTATCTCTCTTCTTACTTCCCTCACTCTGGTTGTAACACCTCAAAATTTGAGGGTTTTAGCTTACCACGTGTTCATATTCCCTATATATACCTTGAGCGTAAACAAATATTAATATCACTAAAATAATCTATTGAAATCTCTAAATAATTTTAATTCTTCAAATAAATCCAAAATAACATCTAAATAAATTTTATAAAACTATGAATAAGAATTTTACTAATTGTAACATAAATTATAACTGTCCTAACTCAAGTTATTTTTATAGTAGAAACTCTAGTTGCCACTCCCTATCTTAGTAAACTTAACGATTAATTCCACTCAAGTACCAATACCTAAAATTTAAAACGAGGTGAGTTGAAACCTAATACGAGATACTAAAAACACGTGCACATGTCTACACAGTGACAATTCACATGTAAGTATAAATAAACTAATGCAATAAACATAAGTTATTATCTTATTTATTAACCAGCAAACAGTATAGTCCGAATGTCTTAGAGCTTGAAGTAACTCATGACCCCTATGTACGTAATATATATATATATATACACATATATAAGTATTAGTATGTATCCTACCCATCACCCAAGTAACCATTCCTAAAATCCAATTGGATCATCTCAATAAGGAATGCTTATAGGGTAAGTCGCGTAGAATCATCAAGTGCCTCATTAACCCTATTAGACCCTAATAAGGAGAGGTTGAAGCGAAACAAGCACAAACGGCACACAATTAACAAGTCTAAGTTTAAGTTGATTCTAGTTAAACAATTATTATAAACAAGCACAATAATCATACATGTGTCCTGTGCCTGTATCAAGTGATTTGTCACAAATTGAAATTATCTTGCTACAACTTGACAAATTAATAAAATTAACGCTAGCTTAGTCTTCAAACTCAACCTAAATTGAAGTGAACTCTTATTTACTCTAATTACTAAACTCTTCACTTGTACATAGACTAGTTCAAGAGAAAGAGAGAATTGCTTAAGCGAGAAGAGTTGTTTTAGAAAGTATTTTAATGTGAAAAGTTGATGGAAAACATATTGGAATCAAAAATAGGGTAAGGAAACTTAAGAAAATGGGTTAGGATACAAATTGTGCACTCATGTAGACATAACATCCGAATGCTAGGGTAACTAACGTCTAAACACCATAAAAGGACTTGCATAATATGAATATAGGGAGCTAGTGTCTAGACATTAGCCATGGAGGTGTCTAGACACTGACTACAATATGTAGTTTTCTACAGATTGTGGTTTATGTCATAACCTTAAGGAAGGCCTAGTGGAATTACTTAAAATTTTCATATTACGTATGCACCCGTAATGCGAAAACCGTCTTGCAAGTCATAGATTGTAAGACTTTAATTAGTTAGTCTTTAGAGTTTCAAATTTTTAATTTATAAACTCATCGTATTATATAAATAACTAAAGACATCCAATATTCCACAATTCCTCGGAATTGCAAAGAATCGGTATCCTCTACCAAACGATAATATTAGGTAGTAAAGATCTAAATCTTAAACTTACAAAAGTTATAAAATCTAAATATAGAATTAATAATTATACGTAATAATTTAAACTGTTTACACAGTTTACCTTCAAATTTTAACTTTTATGCATCTCAACGCTAGTACTCAACACTCAGTTCTTAACCCTTCTCAATAATCTAGTAACCTACAAAAGAAAAACTATTGGAGAGTAAGCTACATGAGCTTAGTGAGATTTTGCCTCAACCATACAACAAATAAGTTATTTAATAGTTAAATTCAAACATATGAATGCGTGCTCATACAGAATGCCAAATAAATACATACAGGTAACTAGGTACTGCATGCAACTCAGATTTAACGCCCTCCGAAGTCAAGGTTAGAATATACACGTCACCTATCAGATTCGTGTATCATCCTTGAACTTATATAATGATGAAACTCTACATTTCGTATTCAAAAACACAATGGTATATCCATTTTCAGTATGATTGTGAGTGGGTTCTTGCAGCTTACACTCACCCCTAAACGGAGGTCTCTAAACTTAACCTTTAACTAGGTAGTTGGCCTTTCCAATACCTAATGTTCCTACGGGATAGGATAAGATCATATCGTACGTGTGCATCGTATTAAAACATTATAATCAAAATTAATCAACCCCCATATGACCTCTCGTTACCTCTATGTGATGTGATGGTCGGAATTAGTTATGCAATATATGATTATGCATATTTTATTTTAGTTATTTTAGGTTTGATGATGTTAGATCCATTTATTATATGATCAAACAAAGTCGTAGACAAGACAATTCCTATTGAGTTTCTTATGCAGCAAACAGTACATTATCATACTTTAAAGTAATTTTACAATCGACAAGCAATATCATACACATGCATAACCCAACCCCCATACAACATTTAATTATTAATAACGGTTAATATTTACTATCTACATACATAAGTATGTATGGAATCATTAGGAATACTTAATTAGCCATTCTCAAAGTCAAGGATCGTAATAATCCATAGGTAGATCAGTCTTGATCTTATAATCACCTGACATTGAAAGAATATGAAAAGTAATAAGTGTTTGAAATAAATAACTAATCTATTATTATATTTAGAACTATCTATCTAAATTAGCTATTTATTTATGTAAAATTCTCGAATCGAGCTTTTTCATTAATCATGTATAACATTTTCAACATAGTTATGATTTTTATGAACTTATAGTCCATTTTTATCGTTTTCGGATGTATTTTCTCGTAATAAAGTTTATTTTGGACGTTATAACCCGTATTTTCTATTATACTGTAAAATTGTTATAAATTTTATTATTCCAAATTAAGTAATTATAAAATATTACGTTAAACTTTTCTTCATATATTTATAGTTTAATAAATATTTAAATTTTATATTTTGTAATTTTCTTATTTTTAATTCTATTTTACCATAATTACCTATTTTTGCTAGTTTTTAGGTTTATGACCTATTTAATCCATTTTTTCTACTTTATTAATTTCATAAATAATTAATTATTTTATTACTATTTTTTATTACAAATTTAATGAATTCCATTAAAGGCTAATGTGGTAGCATAAGGGAATGCTACATGTCATTTCCAAATTTTTGTACTTTTTCCATTTTTTATTATTTTTGTATGTTTACATCATATATATATTATAGTAATAATAATATTTATTATTATATTTTACTAAATTTTCTAAATTTATTTATTCTTTTTTATTAAGGTTACGGTATATATATATTCATATTTACTATTTTACTTTATTTATTAAATTAATATTATAGTATATTATCTATGTACTATTTAAATATACCTATATTTCTACATATACCATACTATTCATATATGTATTTTTATACGTATAATATACATATATACTATAATAACATAACCCTAAATATATTACATACATATATGTATGTATATACTTATACGGTATTCATAAATATATATACTTTGTATTTTTTTGTTTTATACATATATACATGTACGACTATATATATGTATATATATAATAAAATACGTAACACATACTATTATACACAAATACATATGTATATATATAATCACATCCATAGATATATATTGGTATATATTAAAAATACTTAATATACATAGTATTATACACACACCTTAGGTTAATATTTTTGTATTTTTTATATACATAAATGTATATATATAATTTTAGTGACATAATATACATATAACATGTAATGAAAATTATACAAACCTAATAATACATATAGTATACACGTGAATACATATATAGATATATATACATCTAGACTTTCATACTACATGCTAAATATTTATGCATAAAGAAATATAAATCCTACATATATTTCTAATACATAAGCTTATGTTACACACACACACACACACACATATATATATATATATGAATACATAAAAAAATTTAATTCAAAATAAACATAGTATACATACTAAATACTCCTCCTTGAAATATCTTGAATGAGTAATCCCAAGCTTTTCTTCTTCTTCTTCTTAATTATTGTCCTCTGAATTCACAAAAGAATTGAGAAAAAGGAGTGGATACTTTACGGTTTAAAAGAGAAAGAAAACAAGAGAATTTTGTGTGTTTTGCTTTTGTATTTCCAGACGTGTTACATGCAAGGATAGAAACTGCAATTTTATGAGGATAAAACAAAAAAGAAAAGAGAAAGAAAATCAAGGTAAGATGTGGCATTAATTTAGATAAGACATGATCTTATCTTCCCTTGATTTTTATCTCATTTTTTTAGCACATGGTAAAACTAATGAAGTAACACTTGTCCACTGAAAATTTCCAGAAGCTGGGAACGTGGCAATGGAGGGAAAATAAGGAAAAGAAAAAGGAAAAAGAAAAAGAAAGGGAAAGGAGGAAAAAAGAAAAATAAAAATATTAGATTTTTTCAAATACAAAAATTATAAATTTATTATTTATAAAATAATATTGAAATTTTACAAAAATTTATTAATTTAATTGTTACCCATTACGTTTATAATATTTACGAGTTATCTCAACGTGTTCATTAATAATTTTACGTGATTACGCGTTTTAATTGATAATTATATTCGTTTAGAATTTTATTACTATTAGGGTAATGTATTCATTTTCTAAGTTTAAAGTTATAGTTTTAGGATTTTTGTCAAGTTAGAATTCGATTTCAGGTATTTACGCATACATAAGATTTAAGGTTTTTACACGTGATTTAGGTTTTGATCGAATTTTTAAAGTTTTTATTATCGATACTATATTTGATTTCATAATTTAATAAAAATTTTAGACCAATTGAGCTATGCAAACACTTTGTATGATCTATTTACCAAGCTCCTAATGAACAAACAACGACCTTAGCTTGAACATTTTATACATCCAACTTAAGGTTCAAGCTAGTTCTATCCAAAGTAAAAAAGGTATGACAATATTGTTCATGTAGATGAGATGTTACACAGCTTTAGGAAAAAAATCTAGAAAGCAAACTTTGATGACGATAAAAATTGATCTAGAGAAAGCTTTTGATACCATTGAATGAGACTTCATTTATCGAGTGCTAATGAGTTTAAACTTTCCACCTCAATGGATTTGGTTAATAGATTGTTTCCTAACTACAACCTCTATAGAAATTCTTATCAATGGTAGTCCCCTTCCTTCCTTTCCTTCCTTCATGCTTAATAGAGGCATTAAGCAAGGAGACCTAATTTCACCTTACTTGTTTGTTATGAGTATGGAGTTCCTCAATTAAATGATAGAACATAAGTGCAACAAGGAAATTAGGATGGTTCCAAAGTGAAAGGAAGTCCATCATGCATTTCCCATGTTACATTTACAAATGACCTAATCCTTGTAGCAAAAGCTGATCATTCAAATGCAAATGTAGTTAAGGAAATACTAGATGAATTCACTCTTATTTTGGGGTTTAGAGTCAATTATCACTAGTCTTCTATCATCTTCTTGCGAAATACTCCCTAAGTTATCAAAGAGACGATATTGCATACTCTTGAAATCAAGAAAATTAACACCTTTAGAAAATAGTTATGCTTTTCTTTTATAAGAAGGTGTAAAGCTAAATGCATCTCAATTATACATATCAACTTGGTGGGGGGAAAAAAAAAACTCTCTAGATGGAAAGCATAACAACTAACCATTTATGGGTAAACCACCCATACTAAATCTGTCTTCAAACTTTTCCCATGTGTTTCCTGCAAGTAGCAAAGTTGCCTTCAGGTGCATTAAGTAAGCTTACTTAAATTATCAAGAATTTTCTTTAGAATAGAACCAATGATACAGAAAAAATTTATTCAATTGGTTTAGACAAAATCCCCTTGTTAAAAGAGTTGGGTGGACTAGGTTTCATCAATCTGTATAAGTGAAATCAAGCTTTCACAATTAAAAGATATTGGGAGTTCACGACAAAATGTGTTCTCAAGGTAAGATTAATCAAGGCTAAGCACAAGAAGATAAGGCTTGAAAATTCTATCCTAAATTACCCATTTGGTTTACATTTAGTCAAGGAATTACATGAAGGCTAAACATGGCACCATATTTTAGGGAATGACTTACAAATCGAATTTTGGTTAGACAATTAGAGTAATATTGATAGCATAATATACTTAGTTCATGGACCAATACATGTGCAAGCTAAGAAACTATTAGTTCGTGATTGTTGACTTGGTCCTTACTCTTGGGGTGAAAATAAAATAGGTTTTGCAGTAACTAACATTATAATCCAACATGTTGGGCCAATAACTCTACAAACAAATGATGATCAATGATACATTGTAAGTAATGCACATTTGTAACCATCCTTAGTTGAAATGTACAAGCAACTAATGCCTACTAATACTATTTCTAACAAAGGATAGAAGTGGACTTAGATGTCTATGTTCCCTTTAATGATTAAGCTGTTACTATGGAAGATTTAACTTGATAGCTTATCAGTAATTAAACTTAAGGAACAAGGAAATTAAGGAAGATATAATATGTCTAAGATGTGGCACCCACAACAAACACATGTTACATGCTTTCAAGGAAAGTAGTGATATTAAGCATGTTTTAGAAATATAGGAAACAAATAAAATTGATCATCATCAATTAAGAGGAAACTTTATGATGTAGATAGACTAAACTATCACATTATAATAAACAATTATAATAAATAATAAGAAACAACACTTTATTCTATAATTATTAAATGAAAAAATTTCATCTTATGGTATCTTTGCCTTACCAGAAATCATACTTTCTTTCAACCTGATCTGTTAGACACAAATTACCAAGCAAACATTTGAAAGCTTTGTCATGAACATTAGGCTTTACTATGAAAAGAACATAAATTCAATAACCTCGAGCAAAAGGGACTTAGATGCACAACTCCTAATATATCATGGATAAAATAGAATATAGATTATTTAGTAAATTAATTAACAAATTAAGCTACAACAAGAGGTGTGATTAGAGATAATGAAGGTCATTGGGATTGGGGATATGCTTGTAAACTTGGAAACATGGATATTGTTTTGGTGAAATTATGGGCAATGTATTGGGGTTTGATGCATTACATTTAGAAAACGATACTTGCATGTTTTGTTTAAACTGATTCTAAGATTGTAGTTATGCTCTTGTCAACAAAAAAAAAAAAAAAAAAAAAAAACCCTAAGCTCAATCTTCTTACATTTAAAATGCTTGCAAGGAAAAAAAAATTGCTCTTATGACAATGGAAAGTTGAAGCTATCCCTTGTGAGGATAACAAATTGCATATTAGCTTGCAAGATATGCTCACCAAGGTACAAATTTTTGTTACCTTTTTTACTATGCTCTGCTCATTCTTACTTCTATGTTATTATCTAATGTATTATGTCATAGATGTACTAAAACTATTAAGCAATTACTTCCTTAGGTACCTTTGGAAACTCACAGAACCTCTTGTAATTATGCTTTGAATAAAATAAATTTTGTATGAGTTTCTCCTAATAGTAGCAACTGTAGTTGGTATTTGATGGAATGCCATGTTATGTAAAAAAGAGAAAAAAAAAATTAGTTATGCAAAATGATTTAAATAGGATTTTGTCATAACACTGCTATAACATCGTGTTGTTGTTACTGTTACTCATTGTCTAACACATGGAGCTAAGGTAGTTGATAAGTGTATATGTAACAATTTTTTGATAAATTAAAACAAAAGATAAAAGGAAAAATAATATATAGAATTATAAAAAATGAAAAAAAAAAACCCAAAAGTGGAAAAGTGCAAAAATATAAATCCAAATACTATACTTATATATATATAATTAATGTAATTAATAGAAAATTAAAAATTCAAAAAATTTTAAAAAAGGAAAAAGAAAAGGAAAAAAGATTGAATCGACCATCCCTTTGCCTTTTTTCCTTTCTTTTATTTTTTATTTGTTTGTAAAAGAATGATATGTAAGCATCATATTAGTGTCATATGATAGATAACGATCACATTAGATCTTGTTAATGGAATTATAACCAAATTATTCATTTAAATCATTTAGTGTAATGCTAATCCTTTATTTTAACCCTTTGAAAGTTCGATTCCATATTTGAATTTACCTTCGAGCATTGAACCACTTGCATATAATTTTCCTTAATCAATTATCTAATTTGAAATTGAACTCATTTACTACGAGAAATAAATAGTAATTATTAAAAATCGTAAACATTTCATTGCTCATACTTGTTTTATACTTACATAATCCTTGTTACTTAGCTCAAATTTGTAACGACTTAATAATATATTTAATTAATATATTCTCTAAAACCTTGACACATCAAAAGCAAAGCTTTTTGATGATTAGCAAAACCACATACATTTATGTTATAAACATACCATCAAATTTGCTCCTATGATATGAGACAATTTGCATGACCAAAGGGTAGATCGTCATAACAAATACCTCAAATTTCTAAAGTTCATTCACAAGGCATGAATATTCCCCTACCAAACGGCATGATTAAATAAAGCTTTACGGCAACTTACATTATGGAAACTATAATAATAGTTGACAAATATGTGGAATCAACTTTTAGTCCTTTGCAATGTAATAATCAATAAATAAAAAAATATTATTCAAGAGACATACAAGAAAGGGATGGTTATTTTTATTGAAATATATTGCAAATATTGATGGATCAAAAATCTCATAATCACTAAGGTATTTTGTGATATAATGCATATTCCTAAAGAGTGTCATTATCTCTAAAAAAAAAAAAAAAAGGAACAAGATAATAGGGTAATCCCTTTTAGAAAAATTGTGGATTCTTCTCCTTACCTTAGGTATTTAGCATCAACTTGGTCTCTTTAGATGCAAAAATATAATGCTTGCATTCTTGTAGTATCTCCAAAATTATTTGTCCAAATTCTAGAATCTTCATCAACGCTCATTTAAGGTTTACGGTTTTGGGTTTAAGGTTTAGGGTTTAGGGTTTTAAGGTTTAGGGTTTAGATGGGGGATCAGAACATATGTCTTAGTTACTAAATGCACATAGAGTTCAATATCTAACAACATGAACCCAAGATAACCTTGCTAAATTGAGGATATTTGTTTAATCAACCATTTTGAAATAATGCCCCTATTGAAAGTAACTTTACCAACATTAATCCTTCATAATCTTTACAACATAATATTTAATGGTTTTCACATATAATTATCACTCACTCTTATGTCTATCCCACCATCTACTACTATATCTCCAAAAGCGTCCAAGAAAACCAAACTACCTCTTTACCCAAACTTAATCAATGGGACAAAAAATAAAAGAAAGAGAACATCGAATTTTCTAATTTTATTACATGTATACTTTGAAAAATATATCTTCCCTTTTTTTTTTTTAAATGTTGGAAGAGATATATCTATCAGTTGACCATGTATAACTTGCCATAATGAATTACACAAATGTACCACACATTAAACTCACAAAACTATTTGAACTTGCCATTAAAAAGTCACGTGAAATTCAATAAGAAATCTAATTAATTGATATGTATTTATTGAGATATCTTGTACTAAAAGAAAAAGATAACAGCAAAAATAAATGTGATGACTGGTAACAATTAATCCCTATCTAATGATCGGTGGAGAAGGTTGAAGGGGAAAAATGTCTTTGAAAAAAAATGCTATCCTAATTCAAATAAATAGATACATTAAAGTCATTCATATCCTAATGAATTACAAAACTAATAAATAAAATTATTTATTAATTCTGGCTACTAACAACATTAACAATTTATTACCACAATTTGGTGATCTATGAAATAATGGTTTTGAGATTACGCAAATCAACCAACTTCTAAGTTGATTCCTATTTCAGAATTAATAACCANGTATATACTAAGTATTTTATTTATTTATTTATTTATATATACATATATGTATACATGAATAGATATATACATATATATTAGGTATTTTCCTTATTTGTATAAATACATATGTATATAGGCATGTATATATATATTATTATATCTAATATATGGTATATGTATATAGATATAACTAGTAATACATATAATATGTATTTTCCTACACATGTATGTTTGTATATATGTATGAGTGTGTATTATGTATATATGTAGATTTAGTATTTTTATAGTATATGTAAGTATACACAAATAGTATATGTATATGTACTAAGTATTTCCTTTATATATATGTATATATAATTAGTTTTTTTATTTAATTATTTATATATTTATGTGTGATTATGTATATATATGTACTTATCAATTTTAATATATGAGGTACATACGTCTATAAGTAAATAGTAAATATATGTATATATATATATATACTTAGTATTTTCAAAGTATAAGAATTTTAATATATTCATATATATACATATATCAAACCGTGTTGAATATGTGTGAATATATGTATATTATTAATTGTATTTTGTATTTTTATACAAATGTATATATATAATACAACCGTATTTGTATATAAGTATATAAAGTATAAATAAGTGTATAATATACTTGCACATAATGTAAAAGTAAAGTTAGAATAATTTAATATATAATGTATAATATACGTATAAACGTATGTACATAAATAGTGACATATACATAAAAATACAAGTATAATTAAATAGTATTTACTAATATACTATAATATTAATTTAATAACTAAAGTAAGTTAATAAATATATATATGTAAGAATACCATAAGTTAGGAGAAAGAATTAATAATTAAGTAAATTAGAAAATTTAATAAAATATAATCATAAGTATTTATATATATAATTATATTATAAAATAAAAAATAATGGAAAATTTAGAAAATTTTACAAAGGTGATACGTGTTACTTTCATATGCTACCACGTCACCATTTATTATCAATTAATTAATTTTTGTAATTAATAAAAATAATTAATTAATTAAGTAGAAAAATAATAAAGTAGAAAAAATGGAATTAATAATTCCAAAATCTCAAAAATAGGTAAAAATAAGTAGTTATAGTAAAATAAGCTTAAAATAAAAAAATTATTAATTACACGATTGAAATAATTCTTAAATAAAAAAAAATGCTAAGAAAAAGCTTAAATTGATATTTTATAGCTTTTTAAGTGAAAATAATAAATTTTGTAATATTTTTATATCCAGTCTAAACTGTGAGTTACAATATCCAAAACAGACCTTGCTACGAGAAAGTACCCTCGAAAACGATCGAAATGGAATATAAGTTCATAAGGATATAAGCTAAATTGAAAAAAATTATACGCGATTTGATAAAAAGCTCGAATCGACAATTTCACATAAATCAATAACTAAGTTAAGTAAATAGTATGAATTACAATATTAATTTAGCTTTAAATTCCTAAACTTACTATTTTCTATATGTCTTATTCTCAGGTGATCTTGACTTTGATCCTGAGCTACCGTTAGATTATTACGACCCTTAAGTCGATCATGGCTAAGTAAGTTTTTCCTAATGATTTCATACTTGCTTGTGTTTGTAATTAGTGAATATAAATTGTGATTAATAATTGAATATTATGTGGGGCTAGGTTATGCTTATGTATGATATTGTTTGTTGATAATAAATTTACTTTAAAGTATGATAACGTATTGATTGTTATATAGTAGATTCGCTAGGAACTGATTGTTTGTGACCTTGTTGATCACTAAATAATAAAACCTAATTTTACTTGACTTAAAAGAACTAACTCAGAATATGCATAATCATACATCGCATAATTAACTCCGGCCATCACATTACACGGAGGTTGCAAGAGACCATATGTGGGTTAACTATTTGATTGTTATAGATTTTGTATGGTACACACGTGCGATATGATCTTGTCCTAACCCATGGGATCACTAAGCATTGGAGACACTAGCCCTTTAGCTAAGGGTTGAGTCTAAAAGCCTTCGTTTAGGGGTAAGTAGGGGCTGCGTAAACCTACTCATAATCATACGTAGAACTTGATTTTGATTAAAACTGAGAATGGATATACCATTACGTTTTAAATACGAAACGCGAAGTTTCGTTATGAGATAAGTTCTAGTATGATATCCGGATCTGACTGTGTCAATGTACCTTCAACCCTGACTTCAAAGGGCATTAAATCTGAGTTGCATGCAATACCTAGTTACTTGCATGTATTTGTTTAGCATACTGATTGTCATGCATTCATTTGATCGAATTTAATTGATGTATAACTTGATTGCTATATGGTTAAGGGGATTATCTCACTAAGCTAGTTAGCTTATACCTTTGTAGTTTACTTTTGTAGACTGATTTGTTCATGGAGTCAGGCCGCTGCATACCTAAGGTTAATTTTACATCAGGAGGTTGATATGGGAGTAAGATATGATAAAAGTATATTTATGATAGTGTATTTAGATTTTTGAATTTCATGATGTAGTGAGATGATACTAGTTGGTATTAAATACTATTATAAACTTCTTATTTGTAAATTTTTATATAAATAGATGTGTTTTATATTTCATTATCTTATTATTATTATCATGAAATGATATTGCTTATACCCGTGCAACTCGTAGCCGTAGCCGTACTCGTAGCCGTAGCCTTGTATATAGCATAAAGGGTTATCGATTGTAAGAAAAATCAATCTATAGCCCTTCATACAGTATACGGCGAGTATACCTGGTATATATAATAAATATACCCATAAATTAACCTAAAATTACATAATTATATACAATATGTGCTAAATTCATAAAAATAATTAGAGAATATCTTTTAAAAATAAGAGATATGTTAAAAACATTATTATATGAGTATAAATATACATTACATGTGATATATACATAGGATATACACTTATATATTAATAAAATAACTAAATACTAATATAATATATATAATATTAGTATTTAATCAAAATATCTATTAAAGCTTATCCAATAGCCTTCAAAATTGTTGGACATGGTTGAAATCACGTAGCAAATTGTGGGAGCTGATTTTTGCTAAGTCAAAAATGAATTTTTTTCTAATTAAGCCACCTCCTATTATGCAATTTTCAAGAAAAATATTAAAATAAATTACTTAATAATTAAGAAAAAAATTCAACTGACCTTAATATCTATAAATAAGACTCTCCTACAACAAATATACATTTAGGAACCTAAATTATAGAAAGGAAAAATTATAAAAAAATCAAAGGAAAATAGAAAAATTGGAACAAAAACATAGCAAGAACCGAGCTAAGATGATTCCTTGACCATTCGATGACCTAACATAAAGCCTAAACACCACCTAGAAGAGCTACCTCTACCTAATCCGAACGACAACCTCTCTCCAGCCAAAGGTGGCCGGAGCTCCGATGAACTCAGGTTCTAAGCTTCTACCTTATTTTTCTCTATTTTTGAAAAAATATTAAATTAATTAGGAAAAATATAAAAAAATTAATTCTTAGGTTATTTTAGATGTACTTTCATTTCGTAAATTTATTTTAACAAAATTATGAATATTGAATGTACTTGCTTAACAAATGTACTGTTTACTTGAAATTTGAAACTCAAAATAAATACACTAAATGATATAGTTTTTAGCTCAAAAATTTTGTGTAGGATGTTTATGATATATATGTAATTGCTATGTAGCCTGAAATATGATTTGAATATTATTAATATTTATTTCATTTTTTGGCCTAAAAATAGCTCAAAAAATGAGTTGAAATTGTGAAATAAATAGGAAATTATGAAAGAAAATGGACATGTACTGATTTTTAGTGAATAATGATAATCTTGGGACAGGTTGAAATCAATTTGGTGCAAAAAGAATTATAATTGGATAATTTAAGATAATTCAAGGGTGAAATTGTAACTACGAATATATAGGCGATAGATCAAAAACTTGAAACAAAGCATTAACTGAGTTTCCCATATTTTTAGGAGTCTATTGAAATTTTTGGGGAATTATTTGGTGACCCGAGCTAATTACTACCAATTTACGTAGTAAAATAGTGTAATTTATGAATCGAGACACATTTTTAGTAATAATAGGTTAAAATGTAATAAATAGTTGAATAAAAACTATGTAAGGGTGTACTGATCAGATTAGATAAAAGTGTATTTTTTTAATATAATTAATGGTATTTTACTGACTGGGATACATTATATATGTATTAGGTTATATAATACTTATATTATAGCATTATAATGACAAATTAGATAAAATACAGTTTAATAACATAAATTACTTATAATACAATAATATTTGTATAGATACGTATAATTGTATTAAAAACTCAAACTACTTATTAAAAGTTATCTTTAGAAATAAGACCCGTAAAATGTGTCATTAGGTCTGTACGAACCAAATGACACTAATTTTATTAAAATCAGATAATATTAGGTAATATAACTTATAACTCCATAACATTCCAGAATGTGCATATTACGATAACCCTACTGGAATTGAAATGTGATTAAATCAATTAAAAGTACATTTTGACGCGATCGAAATGATATATAATATATAATAGTATAACTATCATATAATATCAATAATTAAAAACAAAAATTTATATATATATATATATATATAACCATTTTAGATAAAACTCTAATGTTTTCATAACTATTATAAAAACTAAATTTGAGTTTTGTGTATATAGGATTCCCTAGTGGTCAAACTATTGACAACTCGAGTTTGCTGTAGTGAACTTCTGAATAGGTAAGTAAGATCAATGCTTTACAGCATTTTGGGGTATTATTTCAAAATATCTAGAGACCTTTGTATGTATTGGCTTGTGATTGTATGTAGTTATTTATGCATATGCAACGCTTGCGGTTGGGTTTTGATTTGCTGTGATGGGAGTTAAGCTCGATGTTATTGTTGCTCCATGAATATTATGTTTGAATTGTTTGAGTTTGGTTGGTCACTTTAACAATGAACTGACTCAAACTGAGCTTAACATTTAACCTGATCTGCATCACAACTCATTAGGAGTAACGAATAGGATTCTTGGACCAAACACGGACTCCCTTTGACGAGGATAGCTAAAATGGTCATTTCCTCATCCTTAGTCGAATTAAGTGATAGGTGATGAGATCGCGGCAAGGTTGGCGGCCGTAGTTCAAAGGTAGTCACGGGAGGAGGGTGTTCTCTATTGAATAAGCCTCGGTTTGGTTTCGATTTGTGAGTATGTGACGTCAATCTCCTCAACCTAGATTAGAGCAAGCGCAATTTCTTTGATCTCACAATAGACCGGATAACGTCGTACGATGGCATTTGCTTGTATATGCATTGTATCTAACCACCTTGATTGAAAACCCTACTTGTGATATGCTGAGTGCATACTTCTGTCTCCACCTACTTACTAAGTAAGTTGTCGCTCGTTCCCCTATAATTTGTTTTATAGGTCCCAAATAGATTACAAATACCTACCTAACACCAGAACACTAGTAAACTGAGATGAGGATCAAGATATAACAAGAAATGGTTAGTTATTATCCTTAATATTAACTTTTTATCTTTTAAGGAAAATTACATAAGACTCCTTAGAGGGCTTGGTAGTTTTCAATATTTTAGCTTGTATGTGAAATGATAAGTACTTGTGGGATTTACTGCCATTCTTTTATAAGGTTAAATTATAAGTTTATTTTTAACAAATTATTTCAAAGGATTACTTCACAGGTTTATATCAAATAGGTATCGAATCGGACGCTTCAAAGGGATAGAGTCAAGTACGCTTAGTGTGAACTAGGTCTAGGATAACAACTATAAAGATAGTTTCTATTTTAGGATGGCTCACACAGCAAGATTATTACAATTTCACTTTTTTGGGGCGTAACAGGGGGGGGTGTTGGACTAGCTAGACACTGTGTGGACTGGTGGCAGCCGATCAGGTTGGTTGTCAAGTGGTTGTCTGAGTCGAGTATACGTAAGGCATGTTGGGTTCCCCTGTTTTTGAATAATTTTTCTAAAATGTTCTAATTTCCCTAAATTTTTTCCTCCAATTTTCTTTAGATGTTTTAGGTCTTAAAGTGTTTAAGTTATGCCTTGGACCCACTTTTATATTAACTAGGGGTGTTAAAAAAATTTTCCTCCATAAATGCATGCTTATCTCCTTAATTTTCTAGTAGGTGGTGTCATCATTCTAAATGTTTAGCTTTTGATTCAACTTGAATAATTGTAGTAGAGATGCCACATTTTTCTCTAGCTAGTTTCCAAGCGCAATTCTGCCATATTGATAAGTTTTTTTAGATATTTTAATTAAATACTATATTATATGTTTATATGTTAGTATTTGATGATTTTTATTAATATATAAGTGTATATATATATATATATATATATCCCATTATACATCACGTGTAATACATAACTATACTTGTATAATTATAATTCTGACATCTCTTTTATTTTTCAAATATATTTCTTAGTTATTTTTATGAATTCAACATATAATATATTCATTTAAGTAATTTAAGGTTAATTTATGGGTATAATTATTATTTATACCGAGTATACTCGTAAAAATATATGTATATTTATATAGTAAATTATATTATATTATCTCATTTTATAGCTCAATTAACTTATCTCTAAATTCTTATCGTATTCGGAGCTCGATTTTAGGGGTTCCGAACAATTTGGTACTATATTAAATAATCCTAATTCTAGGGGCAAAATTGGGATTTTGGATTGTTATTTTCAAAATCTAACTTTAATAAGTTATTTTAACTAACTTTTTTATCTTAATTGTAAAGTTTGAGCTCAATCGGATAATTTTCCTTAAAAGCCTTAAATTTAGGCTCAGTTGTTCTAAACTTAATTTTAGAGGCTTACATTGTATTAATGGGATACGCCAATGGAATTGTCATTAGGGTGGTTATGGGCATGAATTAGATAATAGGATTTAAAAGAGTGAAAAGGGTTTGCCAAATAAAATTCATGTTAGACTAAATCAAGGGAACAACATTTCTAGGTTGTTAGTAGTTTGTTTAAGCACTTAGAGATGATGAATGTACATTTTTCATTTTCATATTATTGGAGTAAAGCCATCTATAATATCAAACTAGATTGATCCACCTATTGTATTTTTATTGTGACATGCATTTTTCTTTAAATCCTTTTAAGTTTCCAAGAATAGACTCAATCTATGTACATATTTATATAGTCTTTTTGATTTGGACTTCTGGGTCACTAACATAACGTTATCATTCCAATTTCTTGTGTTAGATGGGTTTACAATGTTTATCTCAACAAAACCTCTCTCTCCTTTCTTCACTTTAGACAAGCCTACAAATCAATCTAAACTTTATTTTTTTACTCTCTAAATTAATCAAGATGATTGAGGTTACATTCAAAGTCTTTTTGTTCTTCAACAAGCAAAGACAAAAGGTGAATTCAGAAAAAGGAAAACTAATTTTCAACTTCTTCTCACGACTTTCAAAACTACTTAAATCTACTTATTGATTATGGAATTTGGAAAATTTTTTTAATCAATTTTTCTTTATAAAAATTTTATCGTGATAAAAAAAGAAAAAGAAACTAAATATTCTAATCTTTCTTTTGTGTATTATAGTCTTACCCAAGATACTTCTTTAATATCTCAAAATTTTGACCTGTTATCTCAAGAATAACTAATAGTATCTTGGGAATTATAAGTGATTTTAAACTAGAGTCAGCACCTAAAATTATCAACAAAAAGCAAGTCTCACCGGTCTTCCCTATACGTCATGGTGTACCTTGAGATAGCCATCTCTTATTCCCCATACGAACTTAGACTAACAAAAATGTTCCTTTAAAATAACTTAAACCCTACAATAGGTCATTAAAAATTAAGCAAGGTGCTTTCTTGAACTTTAAATAAGGTAATTTAGGCTTTATTTTCATATACACTCAAATTTATAAAAATATTACGTTGTTTATTGAAAATTTGAGAAGTCAAATTCCAAGATATGACCTAATACTAGAAATGAATTACATGAGTTATATAATTAATCATATCAAATAATAATATACCATAGAAAATACCAATATGGTATTATACTTAAGTAGGGATTACAGTAATATGTATATGTGTAACACTTTATGCATAGGACGTTATAAACCACTATGTGTTCTTAATATGAACAACTGAAAATCTCTAAAAAATAAATAAATAAATAAACAAATACTCCAATAAAACAAAAACATTAATTCTTCGGATATAATAAAAGGCTTGCATCTAAGTCTCTTCAATAAACAGTAATTAAGAAGAATATAAATAGCCTGATTAAAAGTCTCATAAATTTAAAAACTCTGTCAAATAACTCAAGTCTCTTCATCATTCTTCCCTGGCCTAAATCTTATCGTCGTCCATATTCTTTTATGTACTCATCTTGATAATAGTCAAAAAAATTCCCATATTCATCATAACCTACCTATTTGTCTAAGGTTTGCAGTTGAAAAAGAAGGGGAAAGAGCTAATATCCAGTACAGATACCCATAAGCACATACACATCTGATTCATCATTTGCAATTACACATACAATAATGCAACAAAAATTGTAAACAACCAGTTATTATCTTTATTTAAGTCAGCAACAAAATAGTTCAGGATTATTCACCACTAACCTTAAACATGAAGTAACTCATGACTGCCCAAATAGCTCATAAGTTGGGACGTTGGCACTTTCCCATTCTAAACTTACACTAAGATATTGACATTGTAGTCCTCAAGCACCTGCATTGAATTTTCCTCCCATTACGATCAAATTATAAATCC
This sequence comes from Lumnitzera littorea, assembly GCA_024138015.1. Taxonomy (NCBI): domain Eukaryota; kingdom Viridiplantae; phylum Streptophyta; class Magnoliopsida; order Myrtales; family Combretaceae; genus Lumnitzera; species Lumnitzera littorea. The sequence continues at coordinate 120,926,158 of JAMXBB010000003.1, read as the reverse complement.
GGTCAAAATGAATTTAGCTCTCGACTCCTGCATAAATGCTATTGGAAAAGAGACCAAATATGGTAGGGTCTATCAGTCATTTACTGGAGAAATTTTTCCAAAGGGAGAATTTCATCTCTCTTCTGTCCTCTGTTTGTCTGATAAATGACAGTGAACTCATTTGGCTAAAAGTCATTCCAATACATTGTCGACTACGATAAATTATTGCCAGGAATCTTGGCGAAGACTTACGTAAGTCTGTCCAAGAGTCTCGGATTATGACAAAGTTGGGCCTTGCATCATTAAACTAGGCCCTAAACCTATGGAGGCGCAAAAGATCGTTCAATATAAAGCACACTACACAGCTTTATCTAAGGCATACACCTTTTCTTTAGTGTCCATTAAAATCCAGCACTTCTCCATGGAGTTATCATCTCTTTCCATCTTGCTGTTATTCTCTCTTCTCATATTGTTCTATATTCCTCACTCTCTTTCTTCCAACAGTAAAATGCGGCCCAAATGTCACGAAGAAGAGAGGTATGCCTTGCTGGATTTCAAGGCCACCTTTTTCAATGAGTCGTGTTACGATGGTGGAGCAGATTTGAGAACGTGGATAGTAGAAGCCAAAAGTGGAGATTTCTGTCATTGGATTGGCGTAGAACGTGATAAGCATAGCGGACATGTGATTGGCCTTGACCTTTCTTATAGTTGTCTCTCTGGTTCCATCAACTCTAGCAGCAGCATCTTCAAGCTTAGTCACCTGTGGAGACTCGATATTTCAGGCAATGACTTCGGTTACTCTAAAATACCTTCTGCTATAGGCAATCTTTCCCAGTTAGAAAAACTCTACCTTGATGATTCGAACTTTATAGGACAGATCCCATCGGAAATTCTACATCTAGGTAACTTGTCTTCTCTTTCTTTGTCTTTGAATCAATTGACACTTATGAATCCCAGTCTAACGGACTTGGCGCAGAGTCTAGTCAGATTAGAATACCTCGATCTTGACTCTGTGGAGATATCATCCTCAATACCAGATTCTCTCTTCAGATTGACTTCCTTGCGATATCTCAATCTCGGTAATTGTACAATGCAAGGTCAGATACCCCCTTCAGTGGCAAACCTCACTGAGCTTGAAGAGTTATATCTAGATGGGAATCAGTTTACAAGTGAAATCTTCCCTCAACTACTGAAGCTTACCAAGTTAGTGAACGTCGATCTTTCATCTAACGAATTCTCTGGCCAAATTCCAATAACAATTTCTCAGCTTAAAAACCTCAGAAATCTTGATCTTCATTCAAACGATTTCAGCGGGGAAATAAATCTAGACGTGTTTTTCCAACTTGATAGTTTAGGACATCTAGATTTATCAGATAACAACTTTCCATCTGTCATAAATGGTACCACTAAACGTAGCTCAAACCTTTACGATTTGCGTCTTGCTTCATGCAACTTAAGAATCTTTCCTTTGATCTTACAACATCAAGATAATTTGGGAACTCTGGATTTTTCCTCTAATAAAATCTCTGAAATACCAGCATGGCTCTGTAACTTGAACAGCCTTTCTTATCTTAATTTGAGTAGTAACTTGATCAGTATGGTTCCCCAGTGTTTGATTGATGGGCATGGTATAAAAAATCCAGAGGTTTTAGACCTTTCTCATAACAATTTGTCCAGATTTGAGGGTAACTTGCCATTATCGTTGGGAGGGAATCTTATATATCTAGACCTCGGGTTCAACCAGTTGAAAGGATCGCTTCCTCTGCCCTCAGCAAACTCTTCCCTCAGATCCTACATCGTTTCAAACAACGAATTTTCTGGAGAATTACCGATAAGAATGTGCAATCTTGTCAACCTTGGGGTCTTCGATGTAGGTAATAATGTCTTGAGTGGTATTATTCCACAGTGTCTGACTAACTTGGTCGACATGGGTACTCTATCTGTGTTGAATCTGCACAAAAACAACTTTAGTGGACCAATTCCTCAAGTGGGAAAGAATAGATGCAATTTGATTATGATTGACGTGAGCTACAATCAAATGGAGGGGCCTGTGCCAAGAGATGGAAAATTGCACAAATCTAGAATTCCTCGATCTAGGAAATAATAACATCATCGATGTTTTCCCCTTTTGGCTAGGCAAACTTCCAGCCTTAAGCATACTCGTCTTGCATCGTAATAGATTTCATGGGATCATAGGGAAACCATATGATAGTTATAAGTTTCCTAAATTGCAGATCATCAATCTTTCCAATAATAACTTCACTGGCCACTTGTTAGCTTGGTATTTTGAAGGTTGGAGGGCAATGAAAGTTGATGCTGAAAAGGAAGATCCGACTTTGTCATATGCATCTTACAATAGTGGTCGTTCAATTTACTTCTATGCAGTAGCAATGACGGATAAAAATGTTAGTGTAGAATATACAAAAATCCCTAAGTCCCTTATAGGGATTGATTTTTCTGGCAATTATTTTATGGGTGAGATTCCGAAATCCATTACAACACTCAAAGGGCTATGCTTTCTTAATTTGTCCAATAATATGTTCATAGGTTCGATCCCTTTCAACTTGAATGGGTTGACAAAGTTGGAATCTCTGGATTTTTCTCACAACAAGCTCTCTGGTGAAATTCCTCAACAGTTAACGGATATTACTACACTTTCATTCTTTGATGTATCTTTTAATCAACTTACAGGTCCCATTCCTCAGTCCAAACAATTCAGTACCTTTGAGAGTAGCTCATATCAAGGAAAGATTTCCTTTATCGAGGAAATGTGGAGATATTATTGAAGCACCACCTCCACCATTATTAGAAAAGGATGATGCTTCGAACAATTGGTTCGAAATTGATTGGATGATTGTTTCCATGGGATATGCTAGTGGATTTGTCATTGGGGCAGTTGTGGGCATGAATTGGAGAAGAGGATGTAAAAGAGTGAAGAGGGTCCGCCATATAAGATTCGTATTGAGCTGAATCAGTGGAGTAAGTATATGTAGGGCGTTAGTAGCTTGCATAAATATTTAAAGATGATACATGGAAAAAATGGAGAGCAGACCTGTGCTCTCATGGTATGTAATAGCTTGTAATGTAGGCCTAAGTGCTACGCTCTCTCTCTCTCTCTCTCTCTCTCTATATATATATATATATATATTGCACTTATGTTAATTACTAAAAACAAGAATTATGTATATATATATTTATATATCCATAAAGTGGATAGATTTGCTCTTGTATCTTTAGTGTGATTTTTTTTCCCTTGAATTTCCAAGAATTCACTCCATGTATGTATATATTTATTTGTGTGGTCCTCTTCATTCAAAATTATCTTCAATCATTAAGACTATCATCATAGGTTCTTGTGTTAGATGGATTCACCTTTGTCCATCTCAATTGAATCTCTCAGTTAGTTCTTCATAAGGAAAAGTCAACAAATCAACAAACAAACAAAGTTTTCTATCTTTCGAGAAACAAAGGCAAAAAAATGGATACGTAAAAGAAAAATAATTAGACATATAATTGACTTTTGCCCACAGGTTAACTACATAAGTCTAATTATAACCTATATTTAGACTCTATCTATTTCTCTTCTTAGCTTATCTATCCTGCTTTCATGCATTCTCAACAAAATAGCAACTACTTGATTTTATTTATTTCCTTTTATTTTAACTTATGACTACTTGAAAGCATAGAAATTTGTGGAATCATGTTTTATCAATTTTTCTCTTTAGATTTTTTAATACACATATCTTTACAAACAAAAAGGTTACTTTCCTTTTTCTTTTAAATAAATAATTTCATTTATCCTATTGAAAAGGAAAAGAAAAAGGGTCTAATGTTTCTCAAATTTCATTTTTGCTATAGTCCTATATATGGTACATGTTTAGTGTTCCAAATTTATAATATGCTATCTTAAGAATTACCAATATAATTGTATGAATTATAAGTGCGTTGAAATTAACATTAGCACATAAAGTTCTTAATGATAAACTAATTCCATAAATAAGCCTAGAAACTTGAACCGATAAATATGTTTATCTAAAATGACTTAAACTCTAGGGCAAGTCATTTAAAATTAAATGACGTGGTTAGTGCAAACTTTAAAATAAGTTAATTTAGGTTGTATTTTTATACAAACTTAAATGTATAAAAATAGTATGTTATTTATCATAACTTGAGAGCTCGAACACAAAGATATAACGTAATGCTAAAAATCTATTACATGACTTTTGTTGTTGGATCTACAAGATATAACATAGTTAGTGGTAAGGTTGAGCAAAAAAATCGAGAACTACAAATTGAACCATGAACCAAATCGAGTTGAACCCAAAAATTGGTTTTTCTTTTCTTTTTTTTTTTTTTTTTTTACAAACTGTTTAGTTTAAGGTTGGATTCGGTTATGTATAAATGGTCCTGGATTCAGTTCGGAAAAGTAAAACGAATCATACTATTTTGAACCGAACCGTTTAGTTAAATAAAAAAAAATTATATAATTATTTTATACTTTTTTTTCCATTAATCTTCATAGATTTCATCAATTTTTTCATATCTTGTTATTCTTTATCTTAATTTTGTATCAATTATTAAGATTGAGCTGAGTGAATCCCATTTGAAATTTTACATTTATTGGAAATAAAAATGTTTAGTGAAAATTTGATACAAATGGTTCGAACCATGGATCAAATTGAACCAAACCAGTTTTAATTAAGTTAAAAAAAATATGAACCAAATGGTATGGTTAAGTTCAATTTCCAAAAAAAAAAAAAAAGAAATCAAGCCATTATATTTGGTTCGGTTTGCTAAAGAGAGGTAAATCGTACCAAATTGAACTGCATTCACCCCTAATTATTGAGCACTAGGAGATTATTTAGCATGATTACTCTAATACTTAAAGTAAATGTTTGTGGGAGTAATAAAGATGAGATAATGAGAGCATTAATGCAAGTGTATGTGAAGTACCTTACTTATAGGGTTTGTTCTCTATTTATAGGTTTCATGGGAGAGAATTTGGATAGATATGTATCTTGCCCAAATAGGTAAGTGTATCTTTCAAATATGCCACGCCATTTGTCAAAAGTGCCATGTCTCGATTCTATGACTACTGCCCGTCAATTATGCCGTGCTAGCAAATGAACACTAAAGAAGTTAGGTTAGATAATATAAATGATAACAAATACTTAAATTAGGTAATAAATTGATCTTTTCAACATTTAGGTAGCAAATTGCACATTTCAGGAAAGTTTGGCTACCAAATGTGACATCAACCCTTTATCATAACATAACACTTGAACTTTTGGATACATTTGTTAAAATATATATGTATTTAACTTTTAAGACTATAATTCATAAATTACATATATTATACTAATATTGATTATTATTAAATGAATGTAGTATTTTTATATGAGATTACATGATATGCAAATAATAAATATACTTTCCTGAATTACAAAATGTGATTCCATACATCAACCAGGCTAAACCAAACTAAAGTTTAATAGTTTAAACAAATTCCTAATCTGCATTGTATGATCTAATTCAAAGTTATATAAAATTGAACTGCAGTTATATGTTTTGGTTTGATTGAAAAATAAAACAAAGCTGAACCAAGCTGCATCCATATCCTTAATATAAAGGAATATATATATAAAGTATTTAAACTAGTAAGGGTTGTTAACTATCATTTTACTACTCTTTAATAAAATGTTACTTTAAAATTTTTTTTTTTAACTGGTCTACAAGCAATACAACTTCAATTAATTAATACACATTAAAAACTCAATTACTTTTAATGTAAAATACTTTAAGCTAGCAAGGGTTGTTCTTATCTTTTTTTTTTTTTTAATTTCAAAATAGTTGATTAATTAACCATACAAATCACCCATTAACATAGCTTAAAATTGTGCATCCACTATTCCCATGTTTACATCTACAACTATCACTTTGATTTCTCCTATCCATATAATGTTCTCTCTTCCATGTTCAGGAAACCTACTTTCGTAACTGGCTTCTATTTTACCTTTACCTTTCGAAAATTTATCTACTTCAGCTTAGAGTCTCTTCCCTTTACTACATTTTCCTTAATTTTATTTTTTTTATTTTTTCTTTATAGTACAAATGGCGTTGAATATGGGGAAAAGGAAACAAATGAAAAGAAAAATCCTAAAATACCACTCTTGGGAAAAAAATACCAAGAGCATAACACTTGAAATTGCCTCTTAAAAAGACAATTTTAAATTGGACTAAAATTGCCTCTTCAAGAGGCGATGATAAGCACCTGATTAAAAATCACTTATTAGCCTAAACATGTTAAAATTGTCTTTTTAAGAGGCAAATTCCAAGATAAAACAATACTCTAACCAAACTTCATAGCCATGGTTGAACCCTTTACAATAAGATCCAAATACCTAAAAACTATATAAGTAAAACTGCACTATTATTCAAACTTATCAACACTTATAAAGCGAGAAACCATACAGTTTGTTTATTTCATAAACACTAACATCATTGGCAAACAAAGTAAAGCAAATGTTAGATAATAAGTTGGAAAAATAGGATTAAGCAATATGAAACTTTTATTACTCTAGTTAAGTCTATACAAAATGTTCACAAAATGTACATCAATTATAACCAAAATTTTCAAATAGCTACAACCAGTGATAATCTAAGGCTATCTACGTTGTCGATGCATATATGCACTTGTCTCCCAAGTACTTCTATCAAGCTAGAGCTATACCATCTGGGTTGCATCTAACTATGTGATATGTATACCATCCTTAGTATAAGTATCGAAGTAGGTCATGTGTATAGGGATTGGAGTAAACTCAACTTGCTTGAGTTCATCGCCTATGTCTTCATTGTAATCTATAACTAACCTCCTAAATGAAACAAGAGGAGTATGGATCTGACTATTGAAGCTCTCTCCAATGAAGGGTGTCTACAGCTGGAACTCGAGTGGGCATAGTAAGAGATGTATGGGGCAAGTAATGCTGATGCGAGAGATCGCCTTTAATGGCTAACTCAACCTATTGGCATCCTTACCCTCTACCTAGTCTACATCTTCGTCCTTAATTGTGCCCTCTATGCTATGGCTCGTGCAATGGAGAGTCTTCTAGCTCAATATCTTATCTAAACCCAAGTGCATAGTGTAGATGGATGCCCCTAAGCTGCTAAACAATGCCATTCACCCTTAACTGCTTTACCATAATATTATCATATAACATCTAAGGTAGCCTATGTATCAAATCCGTCTTTATGTTTAGAATAATAAAGTTGGATGTGTATCGTGTATACCCAAGAGGCTCCAAATTTACCAATATATTGGGCAATGCTCTAAGGAAATGATGGTACACATTTTTACACACCAAAATCTCATAAAGAAATTTAGGTAATGATATAAAGTAACATTACCAAGATAAGTAACTATTGAATAAAGAGCATCTATCACTTATCCAAATTGCATGACTAAAGAAACAGGAGACAAGCAAAACCTTAGAAACTAAAATTATCAAGGTCATCAAATCAGATTCCATGGAAAGATAGTGGAAAAGGATAACAATGTACAGATCCTGCTCAAGCAACATGGGAGTAACCACCTTCCCTAAAAGTAAATAAATAAATAAAACAAAAGGCTTATTATTATAATACTGTCCTTTCATTTTTCTACTAAAGAGGACTAATGCTCTCATCACTAAAAGCTGATGATATGCATCATATCTTATTATGACAATCATTTACTAGCAGACAACATAGCCTATAATGCATTTTGCAAAGATTAATACTACAAAACCCGATCCCAAATTGATTAGAACTTATTTCTGGTGTCGTTACACAAGATACATCTAAAAGGTTAACACTACATAGCTTAGAAATTTAGCCCTAGGACAATGCACAAAAGAAGTAACATCTCCTCATCTTTTACCATCATATTATGAAAAGCATCTCCTCAATAGGACTTAACTTTCAGGTTAATGTCCTTTTAGATAGGAGGGAAACAAAAATCCCCAACCGCTTATTTTCTTTTTATTACCTCACTTTTATTATATAAAGTAAATGGTTGAGTCTTACAAATTACCATTACCACTCATTAGTTTCTTTACCTTTACTTAAAATATATTATCACCTCTCTCATTAATTATTGTAACCCTTTTTGGATAAGGATGTAAATTTTATGTAGGACACTATTATTCTAACCTAGTCCTGATCCCATGGAAAACTATGAAAAGACATTCTTATTTTCATCAGCCTGAGATGCTTTTATTGGAATGTTTTGATCTATACTTAATTGAAATCAACAATCAACCATTGTATGGTTGGAGGACAAGCACAACATAGAAAGATGAAAGAGATGAAGGCGGGCAAGCTTACATATACTTTCTACAAGAAAAAAAAAATACTAATAATACCTACCTAATTTCCTTAATTAATTGAAGGTAGTAGAGATGATAAGGATCCTTTTGCCTATTCTTTGGTTCTTGTTCTTTTGAATTCACAAGAAAAATTGAAAGGCAAAGAAGAAGATAAGTACGGCTACGAAGAAAAGAAAATAAGGATGTAAGTGTTTTGTTTTGTTTTTTTCTTCTCTTAGTTTGCAGATGTGTTACAAATGAACACAAGGAGCAAATCATGTGGTTAAAACAAAAAGGAAATAAGAAGAAGATCTAAAGTATAATACAATAATTAATGTGATAAGACACAAGTCTTAACTTTTGTTTTGTAATACATAACTAACACATGATAAAAATTAGAAGAGTAACACATGTCCACTAACAATTTAGAAGGTGTAGGACATGGAGGATAAAAGGAAAGGAGAAAAAAAAAACAATTCTGGAGAAGAAACGTGAAGGAAAAAGGGGAAAAGAAAAAAAAAAAAGAAAAGTGGAAAAGAAAAATTATAAATTTTCCAATTGTAAATAATAAAACAATAAATATTAAATATTATTTAAAATTTATTAATTTAAATTGTTGTATATTACATTTATAATATTTACAAGTTATTTCAGCGTATTTGTTAAAATTTATATGTGATTACGCATATTAGTCAATAGTTACAATCGACTAAGGTTTCATTACTATTAAGTCATATTTATTTATTTTATAAACTTAAAGTTATAGTTTTAGGAGTTTCGTTAAGTTTGAGTTTGATTTCAGGTATTTACGCGTATATAGGATTTAAGGTTTTTGTAAGTGATTTAGGTTTCAATCAAGTTTCTAGGATTTTTATTACCAATAAAATATTCAGTTTCACAATTTAATCAAATTTTTATTTTACCTAACCTTATCGACCCATGATATTTTCTAGAGCACTTGGATCTAATTTAGGACCTAAATAGCTAACTACATAGGGTTTACAGTATATGTAACATTAGTATTTCTTTGTTCATATATATTTATATGTGTATAGATATTTAAGTATATCCATATGTAAATTATACATATTATAATAATTTCTACAAATACTTAGTATAAGGAATTATGTTTTTGTACATATATACAGATGTATGCATGGATATATATATATACCTAATATTTTTATTATATAGTATATATGTACGGAAGCGTATACTATAGGTATGTTTAAGTTTGTATAATTTTTATTACATGTATATGAATATAATATGTCACCAAAATTATATGTATATATTTATGTATGTATAAAATACAAAACTACTAATTTAAGGTATATATTCGATGTATATATATGTAGGTATAATACTATGTATATTAAGTATTTTAAGATATACAAATATAAATTTATGGACGTGACATCTATGCATATGTATTCATGTATAATATTATGTTTATTAAGTATTTTAGTATATATATATATATATATATGTAATAAAATCGTATATGCATGTATAAGTATAAAATACAAAAATACAATTAGATGTATATATATATATATATACCATATGTATGGTATATAAAATATATTTAGGGTTATGTTATTATAGTACATAAGTATATTATACGTATAAAAATACTTATATGAATAGTATGGTATATGTAGAAATGCGAGTATATTTGAATAGTGCATATGTAACATACTATAATATTAATTTAATAAATAAAGTAAATTAGTAAATATGAATGTATATATATATATATATGGATATTCCATAAACTTACAAATATAAGAAATAATTAATTTATAAAATTTAGTAAAATATAATAATAAATATGATTATATATATATATATGAAGTAAAAATACACAAATAAGAAAAGATGGAAAAAGTACAAAAATTTCTGAATGACGCGTAAGATTCCCCTATGCTATCACATCAGCCTTTAATTGAATTAATTAACTTCATAATTAAAAATAATAATAAAATAATTAATTAATTAGAAAATTATTAATATAGTAAAAGTAAATTAAATAAGTATTAACTCTTAAAAATAGAAAAATAAGTAAATTGTGATAAAATAAACTAAGAAAATAAGAAAATTACAAAATATCAAATTTAGATATTTATTAAATTGTAAATATCAAAAGAAAATCTTAAAATAATAATTTATAATGATTTAAGTCAAAATAATAAAAATCATAATATTATTACACCATAATGGAAAATACAAGTTACAACGTCCAAAACAGGCTCCGCTGCATGAAAGTACATTCAAAAAAGTATAAAGATGGACTATAAAAAGTTATATGCGATTGAAAATTTAAGATAAATCAAGAAAAATAAATAAAAGATTTAAATTAAACTATATTTATACCATACTTGAATTATAGTGGGAAACTAGGTGAATAATGATAGATATTTAGTTAATCAATAAACATAATTTTTCAAAATATTAATAAATTTATTTATCTTTTAGGTACCCAATTATAAAAAATTGGAAATCCCAAACGATTAGAAAATAAGTATTAACCAAATGAGGGAGTTCTTATAATTTACTATCTGCTTACTGTTTGTCCTTTGTATGCTACTTATCAATTGCTACTGATTATTTGTTGAATGACTGATTATTTTATGTGCTATCATCCGTATAATCATTTTATTAAATTAGTAAATATAACTATTTGACTAAAATAACCAATGATATTTGTCGCATGTCTATGATCCAAATGGTATATTGATGGAGAGTGTTAACTTTACTGATTTTTGAGAAAAATATTTTTAGAAAACATTTTTCCAATCTTTAATATATTTTTTTATAATTTTTGTGAGGGGTTATAATGTCCATAAATGATATCTTTATCGTTAAAGCAAAACTAGCATAGCATTTCTAATTAATCACAAGAGGACTCGCATATTGTATCTGTGGGGCCTTGGATATATTTTGATAACGAGACGACTCGCTTTGTGTGCTCGAAGGGCCTTTGATATGTTCGGTGGATGGACTTAGTTAGGGTCCACCTATGTTGATTGTTGTTTTTCAGACTAGGGTAATAGTCAAGTGTCGTCTGATGAAAGGTGTCGTCTAGTGGGACGTTTCCCCCAAGCAACCTCATGCGGTTAAGGTGAGATGCTCCGTACAGGTAAACATGGAGGAAAAATCAACATGTAGACAACGTAAATCTATACCTTTTATAGTTCCAGACTCCTATGGATGTGTTACTTTCATTCATCGCGATTGCATTCATTTCATATGTAAATAGCTTGCATGTGTGGTAATAATGTTTAATAACTTGCTTGAACGATAATAATGAGGAATGAACTCACTAATCTATGGTTTGCTCATTCCCCTATCGTTTTTTTTTTTTTTTTTTTTTTTTGCTAGTTCCTTCAAGTAAAGATTGGGATAACCTTGAGAGTAGAGTACAAATCGAAAATAGTTTTGATAATGTTAGAGTTGATTGAAATGTGTATAGTTGATATAAAAACAATTGATTTGGAAAATGTTTATATGATAAGATTATGTGTGATATAATATTTCTTGTAAATTATTAACTTGTTTTACCTAATCTTAGCATTTGATAAGGATACCAATTCTCTGCGGTTCTGATGAACTGTAAAATATCGGATATCCATATTCACTTATATTTTATAGCAAATTATTTAATTAAAATCGAAAACCTTAATGTTTAATTATTTAGAGTTTTGCAATCTCTAACTTGTAAGACTGTTTTTGTATTATAAGTGTACACATGATATGAAAATTTTAGATAAACTTACTAGGCCCCTTTAAAGTCATGACACATAGGCCCACTCCGCTATGTAACACCTTTATAAGTTATCTTTGCTTTCAACAAGTGTGGATACTGAGACAGTTTTCTCTTAACGATTATTTAAGCCACCATCGATAGCTTAAACACTTCACTACCATATCATCCTAGCAAATATGACTACAAATGTAGGCCCAATCCAAGGGCATTACTTGTTAGATCAAGCTAACTAAGCACGAGCAATAAGCAATTAATTAGGTTGAGTTTATCTATTAATCCAGAAAATTAATTTCTATTATAGCACATAACACACAAGATCGTTGCTTAATTGCACCAAAGATCTCAAAACATGAGAGTTGTCTCTACATCCAATCATAAAGGAGAGTCCACATTCAAGCTTAATAACCAATTATCATGCCATGAGGTAAATAAAAGTCATTATTCATTCCATAGGAATTAGCTATCTAATCTTATTCTAAGTTCAATATATCTATGCCTATATAGTTAATTGACCATCCATTAATTACTAATTGTTATTACTTAATCATTTTCCTAAATCCAGTACTCTTAATTTAGGGCTTACTAAACTATATGTTATTAAGTCTAAATCTTCTCGTTTAGCTAAGATTCATATAGGTTATGGATCTTAAGGAAGGTGAACCTAATTGGTTTCAAAGTAAATTAGGCCCATAAGACTTAATTAATTAATTAACTTAACTATGCATTATCAATTAATTAGTCACAAGAGTCTAATTCCATCTTAGGGCCTTCTTAGTCTTTACACTTAACTAAGGCCCATGTAGGTTATGGGCCTTATGAGGAATGGGCCTAACTAGTTTAGGGTCATGTTAGGGCTTTTAGATTCATTAATAAATTAATTAGTTTAATTAACAACTCGTGTTGTTAGTTAATTATCAATTTAGTCCCAATTATAGGCTAAGTTAATTAGGCCTAGTTCGTTTACAAGTTTTAAAAGCCTTTCTTATGGTTAGGGCTGATTTCGAGTATAGAACTATAAAAAAGCGAAATGAACCTAAGTGGATTTTAGAGTTTGGTCTTAGCCCATCTAACTAAATCGTTAATTTAACTAATTGAGCCTTATTGTTATAATTTTATAAACTAAGATTCATTATCAATTAAGCCTAATTAATCATATTAGATCTTTTTTTTTTTATCAATTTATTCCATGGGGTAGTTCATGTGTATCGATGTAGGAAGGGGTTGGACTGGTTCAAAACAACATGCCTAAGATACAATTGCTCTTGATCCAATTCCTTAATTTATTAATCTATTAATTCATTATTATTACTTATCAAGATCTTTTTAATTTGGAATATTTTAATTACAAGCACTTTTCTCTACCTATTCCACCCTACAACAAGATCAAATAAGCTTTCCACTAATTCTCTATCCAAATTTTTATTTTAAAATCGGGTTTTGTTTATTTTGATTTTGAAGTTCTTGATCATGTAAATATATTCAAACATCAAAAGTCTATATGGAAAAGTACTTAAATATTAAGAAAAACGCATATTTGGCCAAATTTGATGATCAAGATTGATTTGAAAGGTGTTCTTGGTGAGAACACTTTGAATAAAAGCACCTTGAATTTCAAAATATTTCCCGAAAATCACATAATACACCCTTTAGGTTAGAAAATTAGTTGAGATTCAAACAATGACGAAAACTAACCATTGATCATTTAAGAGGCCATGACATGGATCAAAATCACATACAGAACATTTATTAAAATGCTGGAACTTGCTAGAAAATGGCAAAAAAGAGCAAATTATGAGTATCCAAGAATCAAGATCAGAACTTTATGAATCCATTTCATTATCTAGGCACCACATTGCATTCTAAACACATCCTTTACCAAAAATCATCATGGATACACTGCATATAACCACGCTAACATCTAATCTACACACCAAGAACAAGTTTCTAGCATAAAATTCAATTATAATGCTGCATTGCACAAACCAAATCAAGATTAGAACTTCATGGTGCCAAATGCTCATATATTCATCAATGAACTCCCTAAACATCGTCTAAGCACAAAATTACTAAGATTAACACCATTCAAATGCATAATCAAGTCATTCAATTAAGAAATCGAAGAATTCATGCTCAAGACATACAAGGGGGTGGTAGCAAGCAAAGGTAGTTAAACAAACAAACATCAAACACCTCCTAAAACTACTTTAGCCAATCTAACCTTATCTAAACACTAGATAATAGCACCAAAGATTGATCAATACTTGAATTAAGCAAAATAACCCCTAATTAACTCCTTAAGGTCACGAAAAGGGTAGGTTCAAGCACTTCCAACCCTTCAAAGTTTCTAAGGGAGAAAAAAGCTTCGAGTCCTCATATGCAAATAAAATTATTAACTTCCAAGGCTTGAGATGGGGATTGGGATTGGTCTCAACTCTCATTTCAACTTACGGTCTTCAAGGTCGCTCTTGGACTTCACTATATACATTTGTACCATGGATGCTTCAATTAAAGCCCTCGATTCTAACCCATTGCTTCATTGGTCATTTTCTCAAGCAATGGCGGCACTATAAAAGAGACAAGTTGCTTTGTCTCTTATTTCCACTCATGGTTCAGTGCTAAATTAAGTAGGCTTAAGCTGTTGACATTTCTATCTTGAAGCTAATAAAAACTATTCCTATCCAAAAGAGGCTCACAGATGCTTCAAATTGTTTGATTTGTGCTTATATGTCTCTCATGAGCTAGGATTGGTTTGCTTACTGCTTTTCGGGACATCCAGCTCTTACTAAATCGGTTGCTCATGGATGGTTTTTTCAATTCTACTTGGTTATGGAGCCACTCGGCATGTTAGATGGGCTATTGCATGTTATGTCACTTGAAAACACATAACACATTTTGCTTCCTTAAAAGAACAACATCTATGTGGTTGTCACTTCTACTTCAATTCAAATCTACAATTTTTCTTTTTAGCTAGGCTGCAATTCAACATGAATCATGCGCTTATTATCAATTCCACTAAAGGTCCTACACAAGAAATGATGAAGTGGGCTACTCGATGAGGAAATTACGAGAATTTGATTCAACGGTAAGGGAAGAAGTTGCAATAGAGAACCAAAAGAGGGAATGAAAAATGGAAGAACTACATTAAAACTATTGCTTTACAAAATATATACAAGTGTTGTTCCCAACTAACTTACCAATTGTCATTTATACACATGCTTAAATAAACAACTCTAATAACTAACTAATAGGCTAAACATACAATTTAACACCACCACCACCCCACCACCCCCTCCTTAAGTTGGGGCAGTATTGAGACCCAACTTAGATAGGAAGAAATGTAACTGCGTGACAGTAACAAGCTTGGTAAAACATCAGCCAATTGCAAATGAGAAGGGACATAAAGAGTCTTCAAGAAACCTTAGTAATTTGATCACAAATGTAATGAATATGAACTTTGATGTATTTGGTCTGACCATGTAAGCATGGATTATTTGCAATAGAAGTAGCAGCTTTGTTATCACAACAATGCACAATTGGAGTTGGCAAGAAAACCTATAAGTCACGTACAACATGAAAAATCCATTTAAGTTCATGAGTGGCAACAGCTATTGCGAAATATTCTACTTCAGCAGAGGAAACTGACACAATACGTTGTTTCTTAGATTTCCAGGTAACCAATGCTTGACCAAGAAAAATACAAAATCCTCCAACAAACTTATGATCCATTGGACAAGTAGCCTAGTCGGAATTAGTATAAATAAGCAAAGTTAAGGAATTTGTTGAGGAGTAGAACAGCCGAAGGGAGAGTGTACCTTTGATATATTGTAACAAGTATATAGCAGAATGCAAGTGAAGATAACAAGGCTTCAACAAAAATTGACTTAGGTAGTAAACAGGGTAGGCTAAGTCAGGCTGGCTAAGAGTAAGGTACAACATTCGCCTAATCAAGTGTTTATAAACAATTGGATCAAATAAAGGATCACTACTATTATCATCAAGACATACACCAAAAGGTAGAGGAAGATGAGTTAGTTTAGGAGCTATCATGCCCATGTCATATAAAAGATCTGTAATGGACTTGTGTTGACTGAGAAAAACACCAGAATCAGTAGTACACAACTCGATGCTAAGAAAGTACTGAACAAGACCTAAGTCCTTAATAGTGAAGGCCTACTAGAGCTTATCCTTCAAAGCAAGAATGGATGTTTCACAATCACCTATAATGAGCATATAACCTACATAGAGAAGAATCGCTAAAAAAACCATTAGCATGCATTGAGGTAAACAAAGAATAGTCATTTTCAATTGAACAAAACCTTATGCAATAAGGAATTTAGAAATTTCAACATTCTATTGACATGATGCCTACTTAAGCCTATATAAGGAGTGCATCAACTTACACACCTAACCTGGTTATGCTTTTGTGTATCCTTAAGGTAGATTCATATAGATTTCTTCATCGAGAAATCCATGAAGAAAGGTGTTATCAATATCAACCTAATGTAGGGGCTAATATTTTGCTATAGCAATAACTACTAGAACACAAACGGTAGCCAAATGAGTTACTAGGGAAAATGTCTCAGTGTAATCCTCACCTTCCACTTGAGTGTAACCCTTCACCACTAAACGTATTTTACATCTCTCCATTGAACCGTCAGCTAGATATTTAATTTTGAACACCCATTTTGATCCTATCGCATGTTTATCTTTAGGCAAAGTAGTAAGCTCTTAAGTATGATTGTTTTCTAATGCAGCAAGTTCCTTGTTCATAGCTTCCACCCATAATTCATCTTATGAAGCTTGTAGATAAGTAATAGGTTCCTTGGTAATTAAAACTTAGGCCAAAGAGCTATATAGTCATAAGGACAAGAAGCAAACATATCTTTGGTGAACAAAGGATGAGGAATAGAGTGATCAGTCAAGGAATCAATAAAAAGGGGAGCTACTACTACATTGACATAATGAACATAGTCTTTAAGCCACTTAGGTGGATGTCATGTTCTAGAAGAAGTGCGAGTAATATGCTGAGGAATAATAGAAGAGACAGTATAAGGTACAGAAGGAGGACTAGCAAAAGGCTGTACTCGATGGGTTTCCTGAGTGGTTGGAAACAAAACAGGGGAAAAGGAAGTTAAATCAAATGGAGATGCAATAGCAGACAAATCATTTTCCTTGAAAGGAAAGCAATCTTCATGAAAAAAAAAAACATCTTTACTCATAAAAATTCGTTTTGCCTCAAGATCATAGAGTCAATAACCCTTTTGACCATGTCCATATCCCAACATTACACACTTAATACCCTTTTGATCAAATTTGTCTTTATAAGGGGACAAATTTGTTGCAAAACATAGACATCCATAATCCTTAGATGACTATAGGTAAGGTAGCTGTAGGCATTTGATTGATTAAGTAGATGGCAATCAAAACACACTCACCCCAAAAAGACTTTGGTAGATTGGCATGTAGTCTTAAGGCTCTCAAAGTCTCAATGAAATGCCTATGTTTTCTCTCAAATCTACCATTTTGTTGTGGGGTTTAGATAATGGTTCTTTGATGTAGAATCCCATGTTTAGAAAAAAGGTTATGGATTTCTAAAGATAGAAATTCCATTCCATTGTCTTTGTGAATGAGTTTTGGTATGGTTTGGAAATGGTTTTGTATGTAAGCAATGAAATATGTAAGTGTTTTGGTAACTTGGGATTTATAAGCAAGCAAAAAATTCTATGTACATCTTGAAAAATTATCCATTATAGTAAAAAAATATCTAGCACCATCTATTGGTTCCACATGATAAGGGCCCCAAACATCCAAATGTAATTGAAAAGCAGAGGTTGATGTACTACTGCTTAAAGAAAATGGAAGTCTACGTAGTTTAGTTAAATGACAAGTCTCATAAAGAGGATGTTTATCAACCACATAGCTGAAATCAAACAAATGATGTAATTTTGAGAAAGAAGAGTGACCTAACCTATTATGTAACAAAGTGATGTCAATGTTATCAATAGCAATAGCATTTCATGCTTCATGTACAGTATAAGAAGAACACGAGGTATCAACAGTTCTTGGAATGGAGATAGAAACTATCACAACTCAATGGGGCTAGTCATGGCAATCACCATATACCGTACAAAGAGCTGTAAATTGATTTCCTTCTCAATTGAGAACCCTTCATGCGATATACAAGGCTTCTACTATAACTAACAACCTAGAGTTATGCAGGTATAAGCAATATCATTTCATTATAATAATCATAGTCATTTAAATATAGATAACATACATATATATAGAGATTTACAGATAAGAAGATGATAAGAATTCATATTTCAAACTGTTATCATATTATATTACATATGATAACTCTAATTTTAAACATATTTCATATGGTGATTTTATAGTATTTTCCTTACATTTTTAGTTTTATTTAAAGAAAATGATACTTAATTGAGTAAAATTTTGATTTCAAGGTTTAAACGCGTTCTAGGATCGAAAATGAAGAAAAGGAATCAAGTTTCACTCAATTCGGAGTTCAAACGAAGAAGTTATGAAGTTTTGAAGTTATGCAGAAAATTTTGCTTTAATACAGAAAGTTACACGACCTGGGGACACGGCCATGTCCCAGGCCGTGTCTGGTGACGAAAATAGAATCCGTGTAATACACATATAAAAGGATATCTTAGGGTTTAAAGGGAAGAGAAACATTACAGAAACGGAGAGACACAAGAGACGAGAAGAGACTTGAGGAGAACATCAAGAAAGAGGCAAGAACAACATCAACTTCAAGATTAGAGAGATTGTTCATCAATCAAGAGGGGTTTTCATGCTTTATTTTATGTTTTTTATGGAATTCATTTTTAGATTCATTATGATAGCTTAGAATTCGAGTATTTAAGATTATGGAACCTAGGGTTTCATATAACCCTTGGATTGAATTATAATTTCAATAAAGTTTCTATCTTTTCTTGATTCAATTATGTTGTTTAGTTGTGGATTGATAATTCTAAAGTATCAATATATGATATTATGCATGTTGATTGAGAAATTGCATGTGTAATTAGATCTTAGCATAATTGAAGAGAATTACATGTATACTTGGAGATAAGATACATGTTTCTTCCAGAAAGTTGATTGTTTGTATGGGAATTCATTGTACATTAATGCAATTCTAAGTTATATTACTAAGTGAAGAGATTCCGGTAAATAATTTAGGATTAGGGTTAATATGCTTGAGAAAGATATTAGCTTTAATTGTGAATCCCTCCGGTCAAGAAT
>JAMXBB010000003.1:120850513-120899596 GCA_024138015.1 Lumnitzera littorea | reverse complement strand
CTTAATTGCTGATTTATGGGATATTACACCCCCCAACCCCCCCACCTCACGACTACTAGAGCACCAAAGAAAGGCTGCTAGATAAATTTTCTACCTTGTTTTTCAATAATTTAAAAAAATAGTACATCCACCTAGAAAAATTCAAAAAAAATTATTTTTAGATTATTTCATACATGCTCTCGTGTGATTTTTTTTTTTTTTGAAAAATTTGTAATATTTAATATACTTGCTTAAAAAGTCACTATTCATCCGAATTTTGACTTTCAACATAAATGTATTAAATGATATTTTTTCTAGCTCAAAATTTTTGTGTAGGATGTGCATGATATATAAATAATTGCTATATAGCCCAAATTTTGATTTGAATATTTTTAATATTTACTATATTTTTCGACTTAAAAATAGCTAGAAAATAGGTTAAAAATGTGAAATAAATAGAATTTATGAATTAAGTGATGAAATGAACCTAGTAAAGTATAACAATGTTGAGATAGGTTGAAATCAATTTTGTGCAAAAAGAATCATAATTGTGTAATTTAGTATAATTCAAGGGTAAAATTGTAAATTCGAATATATAGGTAGAGGTGTACAAACGGGTTAAACGGGCCAACCCTGCCCGGCCCATTCTGGCCTGCGGGTTAAATGGGCCAGGCTCATTTGGCCCGCTTTTAAACAGGCTAAAAAATATTGGCCCTAACCCGCTTAAAAAGCGGGTTAAACGGGCCGGCCCACGGGCTAAAAGCATAAATTTATTAAACGAGCTGACCTAAACCAGCCCACTTTAACCCACAAGTTAAACGGATTGGGCTAATTTGGCCCACTTTTAAACAGGCAAAAAAATCTTGGCCCTAACCCGTTTTGAAAACGGGTTAAATGGGCTAACCCGCAAACTAAAGCCCATTTGCACACCTCTATATATAGGCGATATATCAAAAACTTGAAACCAAGTGATAACTGAATTGCCCATATTTTTAAGACTCTATAGAAATTTTTGAGGAATTATTTGGTGACTTGAGCTAATTACTATGAATTTATGTTGTAAAATAGCTTAATTTATAAATCAGGACATATTTCTAGTAATAATAGGCTAAATATGATAAATAATACAATAAAAACTACCCATACATGTTTTGGTTAGATTTGACAAAATGTTTATTTTTAATATATTTAATGATATTTTAATGATCAAAATTATTTATAAGGGTATTAGGGTTAAATAATACCTATATTAGGGGTTATATCGACAAATTAAGTAAAATATGGCTTAATAATATAAAATACATATAATACGATAATATTTATTTAGATCCGTATAACTATATTAAAAACTCGAATTACTCGTTAAAAGTTATCTTTAGAAATAGGACCCATAATACGTATCGTTGGATTTGTATGAACCCAACGATACTGTTTTTATTAAAATTGGATAATTTTAGGAAATATAACATATAACTCTATAATATTACTATAATATACATATTACGATAACCTTATTGGAATTTCAACATGATTTAACCAATTAAAAGTACATTTCGATACAATCAAAACGATATATAATATGTAATATTATAAATTACATATATTATTAATAATTAATAACTTAACTTGATGTATATATATGTAATATAATAAAACTATATATTATTATGATAATATCTCTCTCTCTCTCTCTTTATATATATAACTATTTTTGATAAAACCGTAATGTTTTTGTAATGAATTTGAGTTTTGTGTATAGAGGATTCCCGAATGATCAAACTATTGACAGCTCAAATCTTCCATAATGAGTTTCTGAAAAAGTAAGTTGTGATTGTAACTTTACTGTTTATTGGGATACTGTATTAAAATATCTAGAGACTCAAGAGTACTTCTATTTGTGTTTGTAATTAGTTGTTTGTGCGCATGCCATATGTATGTGTGATATTAAGTTATGATAGGAGTTAAACTCCTCGGTGTGCTGTTCACATTGTTTCTGTATTGTAAGCACTTGTTTAGTCACTCCTGATTATAACTAATGATTATTCAACTACAACGAAATTGAACATGTATAACACCCATTAGGGGAAATGATTACGAGTGCCAGGCTAAATATCAACTTCCTTTAATGAGAATAGCTGAAATAGTCCTTTCCACATCTTTACTTGAACCAAGTGACAAGTGAAGAGGTCGCGATAAGGGTAAGAGCCATGGTTCGAAGGTGGTCACGGAAGGAAGATGTTCTCTATTACACAAGCTCAGGTTTGGTCTAGTTTGAGTCACAATAAAACTTCTCAATCCGGGTTGGAGCGGATGTAATTTCTCTAACCTCACAATGGACTAAATAACATTGTGTGATGTTTCATAGTAGTGATTGTATTACATTTCATCATAATTAATAACCTTACTTGTAAGTGTTTGGTACTCTTTTGACTCCGTTCCACTTATTGAGATAGTTGTATTCATATCCCCATAGACTCTTTTGCAAGTATCAAGTGAAGACCGGGGTATTCAAATACCGCCATCCTTAGGTTAGTGTATTGTTAACCGGGAAAGTAAGGAACGAAGAATCAAGTAAACTTAGGCTTTTGACTTTTGAGGAAAGTAACTGGGAATTCCTTAAGACACCTACTAGTTTCCTAACTTATTGTAAATAATCTTCAAAACTTATGGTTTTTGATGAACTTTGATTGTACATTATAACTTTGGATATGAGACGTTTATGTAAGTATTGTTGTGTTATAAGACAACAAGTTATATAGAACAACTATTTTGTAAAGCTATACCATAAGTTTGATTATTCATAGGTATCAGAATAGATGTTTCAAGCTGGTTAAGTTGTGTATGCCTTGTATAGACTATATCTACAATAGCAGCTGTAAGGTCAGCTTTTATCTTAAATTAGTTTACACGGCAAGACTGTTATAACTCTTTTTATTCGGGGCATGACATAACTCTTTCTATTTGGGGCGTGACATAGAATTTTCCCGTCAATTTCAATCCAAGTCCTTGAAGTACGATCCTTTTCTAATAATGGTGATGTTGATGCTTCAATAATATTTCCACATTTCTTTGTTAAAGGAAGTCTACAAAGACCAAAGTTTTCTTCATATAAGCTATAATCAAAGGTCAAGAATTGTTTAGATTGAGGTATATGACCTATTAATTGATTAGGTCAATATCATGGTTTACATCTTAACTTTGCCACTTTTTGCAACTATACACCTAAAGTTTCAACTTATTTAATCATACACCCAATTGAAGATTTAGTTATATGGCCTATACCTCAATTAATTCCAATTCATATTATTAGTTCACTTAACATGATTAGCCAACAAGATGACTACGTACAATCTTAAGAGGCTTACCCGATCTCCCATAGGTAGCCACCGACCACCCCATGCAAAATTATGAGTCGCGAATCACTTAAAAAATGTAGGTTATGCTATCTACTAGCAACCGTATGTGGTTATCTACAGCCTTATGGAAGTTACATGAACCTACTAAGGCCGTAGGTGGCCATTCCCTTGGTAGATCATGCCGACTAGATGAACAATATAAATTGAAGTTAATTGAGGTGTAAACTATTACAACTAAATCTTTAATTGGGTGTATAATTAAAAAAGTTGAAACTTTAATTGTATAATTATAAAAAGTGATAAAGTTGAAGTGTAAACCATAACATTATTCGTAATTGATTAAAAGAAACATCAAAGATTGAAAGTGTGGTAAGATTTACTAACTCCTGAGGAATTTCACCAGAAAGCTTGCTATGGGAAAGATCCAAAGATTCTAAGTTTATTGAACCATCTAAGTTGAAAGGAATTGAACCTTTGAGCATATTAGTGGTAAGATTAAGAAAGCACACCCCCTTAAGTGTTGCAATAGATTTTGGAATCTCACCAGTAGATTAGTTGCTAGAAAGGTTGATCTTCATAAGGGATTTCGAAATTTTTGTTTATTGTACATTTATGCCTTTATTGGTCATTGTTACTTTATAGTAGAAACTTCCATTTCCATAAGAGGCATACAACATTGTCCGATCTTCCTTTTTAGAATCAACTTTCATTGCACTCTAGCCTTTAAAGTACTAAGCTAATAGGTGGCCGATGAAGTTATTGTTAGAAAGTTCAATGATTTGCAATCGGAGAAGCTCATAACCACTTGAAGGTTTCTCTATCATTCCATGAAACCTATTAGAGCACAAGATGAG
Source organism: Lumnitzera littorea (assembly GCA_024138015.1). Taxonomy (NCBI): domain Eukaryota; kingdom Viridiplantae; phylum Streptophyta; class Magnoliopsida; order Myrtales; family Combretaceae; genus Lumnitzera; species Lumnitzera littorea. The sequence goes on along the minus strand of JAMXBB010000003.1, from coordinate 120,895,407 downwards.
TACGCTATAGGTTGGAAGCTTGCCCAGCTAAAAGGGGAAAACATCATTGATCCGATCATTTCCCAAATTGAGGAATTCTATGTTTATGCAATTTTCCTTATCTCTTGGCACCGTCCTCTCTAGTTGATTGTAACTCATGTCAATCATCACCAGATTGCATTCGTCTTTTCCTACTTAAGGAATTGGTCCATTAGAGCCATTGTTTTGCAAATTTAGCACAGATAGATTGCCCATACCAACCAAGTCTCTGAAACATTGTGGAATCATACCACTCAAGTTATTATTACTTATATTAAAGATCGTAAGCTTGCTAAGATTGCAGATCGATGTTGGTAATTCTCCTGAAAATTCATTGTCTGAAATGTGGTAGTAAAGGAGGGAAGAACTTGTTGAGGGGATCACTGACAAATGGTTACGCGAAAGGTTTAAAAAGGCTCGGTTTTTTGTAGTGACATCCATGAATCGACGGGGAACCTCACCAAAGATGTCACTAGAGGACAAATCAAGACTTTTCAAACTATCTTGACTGCGTTTTAAGTTGCATAAAGCAAGATCTAAAAATTTAAGCTTTGAGCTAGGTTCGATGCTACTATCTATGACAATTGAAAAATTATTATATGATAGATCTACTTGTTCTAAACCATTAATCTGGAAAAACGTGTCTAGATGTGTTTCCCTGTTGAAACCATTTGAAGCAAGACGAAGACATCTTAGGTTCTTGAGATGAGAAATTATTCTTGGTATTTGGCCAGAAAATTTGTTACGTGAAAGAACAACCTCCTCCAACTTAGTAAGCCTTAGTAGCCGAGGGAAGATTTCACCTGTAATAAAATGATTGTAAAAGATCTATCAACTAACTCATGATGCTTATAGTGAATTTGTAACGTAAGACTTCTTGTGATTGTAAAGTGAAACGTATACAGGAAATTCAATTTTATGCGAAATTGCCAATGGATAAACTATCCTTCCAAGAGTTACTGTTTTGACAATAAATTGAATTAAGCATCTCAATCTTTTTCCTCCCAAATCGTCTTTCTTTCTTTCAAATCAGCTAATTTTAGAATCAATTTTTCATCTATTTTGTCTGTCTACTATCAAGAGAGGAGAAAGCTTGAAGCAGATGAATACGGGGATAATACATGGTGGAATCAATTAGCTTAGTTATGGAACAGCATGTTTACAGCTTGCTTTGGACCCCAGCAAACAAGCGAGCAAAAGGGGAGGCTCACTGCAACTCCCTGATCCCGGAAGGCTTTCCTTGCGGGTGTCACCACAAACTTTCTTGAGACAGAGTCAACCAGTCTAAGTTACTGGAAAAAGAAAGATAGATGGTTCTGCCAATAAAGCTAGGCCTCTCTAGTTTTGTTAGTGTATGCATCATTACTGTTACGTACGCTTTTGGGGCCATAATGGTGATTATGTTATGCATATTCTGCTTAACTTTCAGCATTTATACTTACAATGATGGCAGGCCAATTCAATGCTGGCGCCTGCTAATTTATTCATCTTGATCTTTTTAGATTTATTAGATTGTCAAAACAGACTTGATAGGATTTTTCTAAAATTCCATACATGAAACAGTGGAAATTAATCTATTCGAGATAAGATGATCTTCAAAACGGATAAATTGGGAAAGATTGAATTTCTAGAATAAGAGAGTAGATTATTAATTAGTTATTAACTCTATAACAATCTAAATAATTTGAAAGGATCCAATTAATTCGACAGTGCATTCTGCATTACACTTTTCGTGCATGTCAGAACCTATATTTACGAAATGGAAAAGAAATTGGACAAAATCAAAATAATTGAGACCGAGAGCTTCAATCAATCAATGGAACTTTGCTAATCGTCTACTGCTATTTCTACTTAACATATCTTCTAGAATATGGTTGGTGTGACGGACTAGTACTTGGGCTTAAGTGGATTAATTTCAACAATAGTAAAGATAAAGAAAAAATCCTAAAAAATTGCTTCAATGGAACAAACGCATCAAAAATTTAATCTTAATTTACAGCAGAATCAATTAGCTCAATCAGTCTACAACATTTTTACAATTTAGTTTGGATAAAATTTGTTTCTTCTTTATGAAAGCTACTCCAGCATGTTATTCGAAGTGAAAGTGTAAACCTGTATAATCGGTAGTCTGAACCCTAATTTAAATCCGAGTGCCCTAAAATATACCATGAGTCGATAAAGCTAAATAAGATAAAACTTTTAAGAAATTCATAAATTAAATATAGTATCGATAATAAAAACTTTAAAAAATCGATCAAACCTAAATCGCATGCAAAAACTCTAAATCCGAAGTATGCGCAATTACTCGAAATCGAACCCGAACTTGACCAAAACCCTAAAACTATAACTTTAAGCTTATAAAATAATTAAATATTACTTAATAGTGATATAATCGTAGTCGATTACAATTATCAACTGAATCGTGTAATTACGTAAAATTTTTAACGAGAACGTCAAAATAGCTCATAAAAATTATAATCGTAACAAGTACTAATTAAATTGATAAAATTTTCCAAACTTCCAAAATTAATTTATAAATGTTATTTTTACTATTTTTATGTTTGGAAAAATTTCATATAATTATTTTTTTATTTTCCTTTTTCTTCTTTTGTTTTTCTCTTTCTTTTTCTTTTCTTTCTTTTCCCCTTAATTTCTACTGTTGCCACATTCAATTTCTGGAAAACAAAGTCAACATCCTACGTGATTTTTTCCTCCCTCCAGGTGTTGGATTTTACAAAACAAAATCAATTGTAATGATTTAAGTTGTCTTGTCCACATAAATACCAATATCTAATAGATTTGTTTCCTTGCTTTAACATCCTATTTAATCTAATTCCACTTGCTTTTGGGACGTCTAGAAAACTAGAAACAAAAAGAGAATAACCAAATCAAAGCCATTACACACACGTACACACAAAATCAAACCAAAAACAGAAAAGAATACAAAACTAAAACTAACACACACAAAACCGAAAAGAGCAAAAGGAAAAAGAGGAGGAGGAGGAAGAAGAAAACTAAGGAAATTCAACCATTATATTACTAAAATATTTAGGTAAGTGTATTTTTTTACTTATATATATGTATATCATATAGTATGTACATGTATATACTAAGTATTTTGTTATATGTTTCATTACATGTACATATATGTATCCATGAGTAGATAAATATATATGTGTATTTCTTTCATTTATGTATAAACATATATATGTAGGCATGTATATATGTATTATTATGTATAACATACGGTATATGTATATGTGTACATGTATAAAAAAGAATACATATAGTATGTATTTAGTATTTTTACTATTTAGGTATTAATATATATATATATGTATGTACCCATAAATATGTATGAGTATATATGTACATAATGTTTATATGATATTTATAAGTATAAGTATATGTATATGATATATACATGTATTCCATATTTTTATATTTATGTACACATGTAAGCTATTTTTTTTATGTATATATATACTTAGTATTTTACTTAATTATATATATATGTATACGTGTAGATATATATAAGAATGTATATGTACATAATATTTGTTTTAGTATGTAATATTTATATAGATATATTATATAATTCCATATATATTTATGTATATATACCTATTTCGTAATTTTCATACGTATATATATATATGTGTGTGTATGTGTAAAATAATAAATATACATATATATATTTCTTTATACCTAATATGTTAATTTATAAAATTTACGTATATATATATTCATTATTTTTTGTATATGAAGTATATACATGTATACGTATAATAATATGTATATATACCTATTATTAATAACATTTGTATTTTAGTATATATATATATATATGTATATAGTATGTCTGTATATGTATATAAGTATATAAAGCATCAATAAGTTTATAATATACTTATACATAACATATAAATAATGATAGAATAATTTAACATATAACGTATAGTATACATATAACGTATACGTATAAATGTACATATATGAATAGTGATGTGTAAATAAAAATACGAGTATAATTAAATAGTATATGCAATATAAGATAATATTAATTTGATAAATAAAGTAAGTTAATAAATTTATTTGTATATATAATAGTACCGTAAATTAGGAAAAATAATTAATAATTAAGTAAATTGTAAAAAAATTAATTAAATATAATATTAAGTAATTATATGTATATAATACAGTCAAATACAAGAAAATAATAAATTTTTGTGATATTTTTATATTACAGTCTAAACTGTGAATCACAATGTCCAAAACGGACTTCACTACAAAAAAATACACTCGAAAAGTATCAAAATGAACTATAAATTTATAATGATTCGAGCTAAATTAAAAAAGTTATACGCGATTCAATAAAAAGCTTGAATCGACAATTTCACATAACTAAGTTAAATAAACAATATTAATTACAATATTAGTTTAGCTTTAAATTCCTAAACTTACTATTTTCTATATTCCTTGTTTTCAAGTGATCTCAACTTTGACCCTAAACTGCCATTAGACTATTACAACCCCTAAGTCGATTATGGCTAAGTGAGTTTTTTCTAATGATTCCATACTTGCTTGTGCTTGTAATTAGCTAATATAAATTATAATTAATAATTGAATATTATATGGGGTTAGGTTATGCTTGTATATGATAACTATCTGTTAATGGTGAATTTACTTTAAAGTATGATAACGTATTGATTGTTGCATATTAAATTCGCTAGGAACTAATTGTCTATGACCTTGTTGCATAGTACTAACTCAAAACACGTAAAATCATACACTACATAACTAATTCCAACCATCATATTACACGAAGGTAATGAAAGGCTATAAGTGGGTTAATTATTTGATTGTTATAGATTTCGTACAGTGCACACGTATGATATGACCTTATCCTGGCGCAGAATCACTAGGCATTGGAGGCACCAACCACCTGGCTAAGGGTCGAGTCCAGAGGCCTCCATTTAGGAGTGAGTTAGAGTTGTATGAACCTACTTACAATCATACGTAGAACTTGATTTTGATTAAAACTGAAAATGGATATACCATTACATTTTGAATACGAAACGCGGAGTTTCATTATGAGAGAAGTTCTAGTATGATACCAGGATTTGACTGTACCAATGTATCTCCAACCTTGACTTTGAAGAGCGTTAAATCTGAGTTGCATGCAATATCTAGTCACTTGCATGTATTTGTTTGGCATATTGATTAACATGCATTCATTTAATTGAATTTAATTGATGTATAACTTGATTGTTGTATGGTTGGGGGGATTATCTCACTAAACTAGTCAGCTTATATCCCTATAGTCTTCTTTCGCAAGCCGATCTGTTCATAGAGTTGAGCCATCGCATGCCCGAGGTTTGTTTTACATTAGGAGATTGATATGGGAGTAAGATATGATAGGAATATACTTATGATAGTATATTTAGATTTCGAATCTTATGATATAGTAAGATGATATCAGTTGGTATTAAATACTATTATAAACTTCTTATCTATAAATTTCTATATAAATATATGTGTTTTAAATTTTTTAGTTTGTTATTATTATCATGAAATGATATTGTTTACACTTGCGAAACTCTTAGTTGTTAGTTGTAGCTGTATCTTGAGCATATGTATTGCATAAAGAGTTGTCGATTGTAAGGGAAATCAATCTACAATCTTTTGTATGATATATGACGATTGTTACGACTAGCCTTCTCGAGTCATAACGAAAAGTTAAAACATCCCCATATGTATAGGATACTTCATTATTTTGGTAGATAAAATGCATTATTGAATTATAATAGAGACTTTTCTATGTCCAAGTCTAAGTAGAAATTTATAGCAATGACAAAAACATGATAGGAAAAATATAGTCCTTAGGAAAAATCTAGCAAACGTTATTAATACTGTTGTTGTTGTTATTGCCGTTATTGTTGTTGTTGTAAGTTAGATTTCATTTTGAGGAGTCATGCTTACGTTAAGTTTAAATTCCACTACTACTTAGGGTACATGTAGATAGTCGTTCCATACACATTTTTATTTAGTTGGTTATTTTAATGATTTTATATTTATATGAAGACATATATAGACATATTACTGTAATCCCTACAGTATGATGCCGTATAAGTACTTTTTTGGTACATTTTTACTTGATAACCTAAGAAGAGAAATAGACAGAATCTAAATATGGGGTATAAGTACACTTATGTAGTTAACCGGTGAGTAGAAGCAAATGATATGTGAAGATTGGAATGAGAGATCCAGTTGAGATGAACACCGGCGAACCCATCCAACACAAAAACCTATGACGATAACTTGTGTTAATGATTGAAGATAATTTTCAACGAAGAGGATCACCAAATTATTACATACATAAAGTGTATTCTTGGAAATTTGACGCAAAACTAAAAATATATCACATAAAAGATACAAAAAGTAAATCTATGCGAGAGAGAGAGAGATTTTGGCACTTAGGCCTACATTACAGACTATCACATACCATGAGAGCACAGGTCTGCTCTCCATTTTTTCTCGCATCATCTTTTAAGTATTTATATAAGCTACTAACAACCCAATATGCTTATTCCCTTGATTCAGTTTAATATGAATTTGATTTCGTGGACCCTTTTCACTCTTTTACATCCTCTTGTCCAGTTCATGCCCACAACTGCCCCGATGACAAATCCACTGGTGTATCCCATGGGAACAATTCTCCAACTGTTTTCAATCCAAGTCGCCGAAACTTGATCCTTTTCTAGTGATGGTGGAGGTGATGCTTCAACAATATTTTTACATTTCCTCGACAAAGGAAGTCCACAAAGACCTGGATTTCCTTGATATGAGCAATTCTCAAAGGTGCTGAATTGTTTAGAGTAAGGGACAGGACCTATTAGTTGATTAAAAGATACATCAAAGGATGAAAGTGTGGTAAGATCTGTTAATTGTTGTGGAATTTCACTAGAGAGCTTGTTATGAGAAAGATCCAAAGACTCTAATTTTGTCAAACAATTCAAGTTACAAGGAATTGAACAGGTTAGCATATTTTTAGACAGATTAAGGAAGCGTAGCCCCTTAAGTGTTGCAATGGATTTCGGGATCTCTCCTATGAAGTAGTTGCTAGAAAGATCAACCCCTATAAGTGACTCAGGGATTTTTGTGTATTCCACATTTGCACCTCTATCCATCACTGTTATTGTATAGAAGTAACGTGAATAAGATGAATCGTAAGATGCATATGACAATGTCCAATCTTCCTTTTCAGCATCAACTTTCATCGCCCTCCAACCTTAAAAATACTGAGTTGACAAGTGGCCAGTGAAGTTATTATTAGAAAGATTGATGATCTGCAATTTAGGAAACTCATAACCACCTGATGGTTTCTGTATGATCCCATGAAATCTATTACGATGCAAGATGAGCACGCCTAAGGTTGGAAGCTTGCCTAGCCAAAAGGGGAAAACATCAATGATGTTATTATTTCCTAGATCGAGGAATTCCAGATCTGTGCAATTTTCCATATCTCTTGGCACTGGCCCCTCCAATTGATTATAGCTCATGTCAATCATTACCAAATTGCATCTATTTTTTCCTAGTTGAGGAATGGGTCCAGTAAAATTGTTGTTGTGCAGATTCAACACAGATAGATTACCCATACCAACCAAGTTAGTCAAACACCGTAGAATAATACCACTCAAGACTTTATTACCAATATTGAAGACCTCAAGGTTGACAAGATTACACATTCTTGTCGGTAATTCTCCAGAAAATTCGTTGTTCGAAACTAGGTAGTATTTGAGGGAAGAGTTTGTTGAGGGGATAGGAAGCAATCCTTTCAACTGGTTGAACCTGAGGTCCAGATATCCAAGATTCCCTCCCAACAATAATGGCAAGTTATCCTCAAATCTGGACAAATTGTTATGAGAAAGGTCTAAAACGTTTAGACTGTTTATACCATGCACATCAATCAAACACTGGGGAACCATACCGATCAAGTTATTTCTCAAATTAAGATGATAAGGCTATTCAACTTGCAGAGCCATGTCAGTATTTCAGAGATATTATTGGAGGAAAAATCCAGAGTTCCCAAATTGTCTTGATTTTGTAGGATCAAAGGCAAGCTTCTTAAGTTGCATGAAGCAAGACGTAAATGACAAGTTTTGAGCTATGTTTAGTGGTACTATCTATGACAAATGAAAAGTTATTACCTGATAAATCTAGAAATTCTAAACTGTCAAATTGGAAAAACACGTCTAGATTTATTTCCCCTCTGAAATCGTTTGAACCAAGTAAAAGATATGTGAGGTCTTACGATGAGAAATTGTTATTGGAATTTGGCCAGAGAATTTGTTAGATGAAAGAACAACCGCCAATAACTTGGTAAGCTTTGGTAGTTGAGCGAAGATTTCACCTGCAAGCTGATTCTTACCTAGGAATAAATATTCAAGTTCAGTGAGGTTTGCCACTGAAGGGGGTATCTGACCTTGCATCTTACAGTTAGCGAGACTAAGAAATTGCAAGGAAGTCAATCCTAAGAGAGAATCTGGTATGAAGTATAATATCTCCACAGAGGGAAGATTGAGGACTTCTAATATGACTAGACTCTGCACCAAGTCCCTTAGATTAGGATTCCTAAGTGTCAATTGATTGTCAGACAAATCAAGAGAAGACAAGTTACCGAGATGGAGAATTTCTGACGGGATCTGTCCAATAAAGTTCAAAGCAGCAAGGTGGAGAAATTCTAACTGGGAAAGATTGCTTATAGTAGAAGGTATTTTAGAGTAACCGAAGTCATTGAATGAAAGATCAAGTTCCTGAAGGTGACTAAGCCTGAAGATGCTGCTGCTAGAGTTGATGGAACCAGAAAGACAACTATCACAAAGGTGAAGGCCAATAATATGTCCGCCATGCTTATCACACTATACGCCACTCCAATGACAGCAATCTCCATTTTTACCTTCTATTGTCCGTGTTGTCAAATTTGCTGCAAGATAATAATGATAATAATAGTTACTAGGACATGGCCCGTTGTAAAAGGTGCCCTTGAACTACAACAAGGCATACCTCTCTTGCTCGTGACATTTTGGCTGCATTTTAGTGCTGGAAGAACGAGAGTGAGGAATATAGAACAATAGGAGAAGAGCTAGCAAGATGGAAAGATATGATAACTCCATAGAGAAATGGTGGATTCTGATGGACACTAAAGAAAATGTGTATGCCTTACATAAAGCTGTGCAATGTGATTTATATTGAATGACCTTTTGCATATCTGGGTAACAAAAAAAAAAAAAAAAAAAAAAAGGGACTTTTCCTAGTCTTCATAGAAATTCAATGCAGGAGCCGGCTTTCTATTGACATTGATGTTTGAGATTAAGAATTCCAACTCATCCATGCACATATGTTAGATTGCTAAAGCAGGCTAACTAATAAATTCTTTCTAAAAGTTTATATGTGAAGAAAAGTATAGTTCGTCTATTTGGGATGAGATGGTCTGCAAGAAGGATGAATCGGTTAGAGAAAATTTCCAAAACCCCAAACTTAATTGCTTCTATGAATGAAATTTTAAAATTGAACTTCACGAGACATTTGGTTCACCATGGTGAATGAGCAGCAAAGGGCGACCCAGGATTTACCATCCCACGTTGTTATTGTGAGAAACAAATACCTCCTTTGCATCGTGGTTATTTAGCAATTTTAAATTTTGGATTGTAGTAAATGTCAAGGAGAAAGGTTCCCATAAATGCTTTCCGTGAAACAAACACATCAAATTTGAATCTTAATTTACAGTCCAATCAATGAGCTTTATCACTCAACACACCATGTTTACAGTTTAGTTTCAATGAAATTTTGCTTATTCTTGATTAATAGGTGATACTTCATTACATGGCAATAATTCACACCAGCTGCTAATTTTTCATCTGGTGCACACGTGTTTTATCTATTACCAAAAAATTATAAAAAAGCTAGTAGGTATCGATTTTTTATCGCTTTTTTTGCCACGATTAAAAAAAAAAGAGGGGAAATACATTGTTTGTAAAAAAAGTTGGTTGTATCAATGTTTTATCATAAATACCACAAAAGAAAATATGACATTACCATAAAATAAAAAAAGGACAAGGCCGAAAATTCAGCAACTTTTTCCCAATTTTAAGAATCTCCCTTCATTACATGTACAAACGAAAAACATCATTCATACATCAGAATAAGTTTTCTAAGACCATGTGTCCGTAATAATCTATGACATTGAGGAAGACGTGATAGGAAAAATACAATTCTTTAAAAACAACTAGTAAAAGTTTGTAGTAATTGTCGTCCACCAAAGACTATAAGTTTGCGAAACATTCTTAGGGAAATTTTAATTAGGTGAAAATCATTTCTAGAGTTTCAAGATTGTGAAACATTGCATGTTGTCAAGTTAAATTTACCATATTTTTTTATGTTAATTATATAAATAAGGGTAAAGCACATTTTTAACTTTCGAAATTTATTCAGTTTTTAATTTGAGTCATAAGCCTTTTTTCGAAATCTCAGATTTTAATTACCGCGGGCAACAGCTTGTTATATCTGTAGCTGTTGATGCTACCAAAATCATTTTATCAGACTCCAAGAGAAAGGGTAAATTTTACGATGCTCCCAAAATCATTTTATCAGACTCCAAGAGAAAGGGTAAATTTTACGGTTGGAAAATTATCAAAGTTTTGCTAACAAGTAAGCAAGCTATGATTTATGAAGCTCATCTTCTGCTCCTATCAAGTGGAACACAGATTGACTGTGTCGAGCATAGAGGTAAGTAAATTATCTAAACAAAAGAACTACATTCGCAGATTAATGTAACGGTAGTGTTATATCTCTAGAAGAATTCATGAATTGCCGGCTTGTAGTGAAGCAGATAGCAAATACTTGCGTGGAACAGATTGAGATGCGGCATATGAAAAACACGTGGCACGATACTAGCATCAGTATTGATACTCAACCACTTGTCAGGCAACCTATGGCTGGATCCATATAAACCCAATCCACACAATAAGTATGTTTCAGGTGACTTGGAGCATCATGACTTCTTGAAAAATTTGCCACCGCGTCTGCCCATTCCAGTTCCAGCTAGACTGGCTGCAAGAAGAGATCTAGTGTCCGGCCTCCAATTCAACTCTTTCAGTATAGAGAATAGTGTCGAAAGTGGGGGAGACACTGCACTATCCTTTATACTTTTTACATGATTCCACTTTTAGACTTTCAAGCTCCTTCCAGGATAGAAGGACGGGCTTCAATCCCTCTATGTTGAGCAGTGAGCATCCTTCCAAGGGAAGAAACCTCACCCTCTTGTAATGTAACCCACACGTATCCATCAAACCAAATGAAGATGAGTCGAATTTTTCTAGCATTTGTGCTAACAATCACAGCAAGTAGATGCAAAAGCAGAGCATGGAATATTCATTGTCATTGAATCAAGTCACATTGTAGTTGAACTTGCAAGCCAGCAGACAATGATGATCATGCACATGCATTTCATGGAAGGTGGAAGCCAAAACTCTTTATCAATAAAAAAATAAAAAAAATAAAAAAAAAAAAACTTTCTTCTCCCCCAAAAAGTATCCGCATAAAACTCAATTGCCAAAAGAGTAAAGGTCACAGGAGACATTATATAAACATTTTAAATTACAGGCGATTAATTTTGAGAAGAAATTATATTACACTACCATTAAGAGATGGAACGGAGATAATTGTTTTAAATCAAAGGAATATGATCATGAAGTAACATTTAGTAAGCATAACTAAAAAATATTGTCAGAAAAGATAAATGCATCTCAGTTATACATACTAATTTTGGGGAAAAAAAAAGTCTGGATAGAAAGCATGACAACATAGCATGTATTAGTGAACCATCATTATTAAATCTATCCTTAAATCTTTGCTCACGTATTATCTACAAGTGCCAAAGTCACCTTCCAGGACATTAAGTAAGCTTACTTAGATTATCAAGAATTTTCTTTGAAATGGAACCCATGATGTAGACAAAGTTCATTGGATTGGTTGGGACAAAATCACCTTACCAAAAGAGTTAGGTGGATTGGGTTTCATCAACCTACACAAGCAAAACTAAGCTTTCGTAATTAAAAGATATTGGGAGTTCAAGACAAAGCGTGTTTTTTGAGCAAGACTAATCAAGGCTAAGCACAAAAAGATAAAACTTGAAAATTCTATCCCACATTACCCATTTGGTTCACATGTAGTGAAGGAATTACATGAAAGCCAAACATGGGTGGAACAACATGGCACCATATTTTAGGGAATGGCTTACAAACCCTATTTTGGTGGGACAATTGGAGCAATATTGGTAGTATAAGATACTTAGTTCATGGACAAATACATGTGCAAGCTAAGAAACTATCAGTTCATGGTTGTTTGGCTTGGTCCCTACTATTAGGTTGAAAATAAAATAGGTTTTGCAATAATTAACATTATTGTCCAAAATGTTGGGCTAACAACTGTATAGGAAAATGATGATCAATGACGCTCCACAAGCAATGCACATTTACAACCACTTTTAGCTTAAATATATAGGCATCTAATGCCTACAATTCTAACAAAGGATGGAAGTAGATTTAGATGTCTATATTCTCCTATGAGGATTCAACATGATACCTTACCTGTAGCTATGAGCTTAAGGAACAAGAAAATTAAGATACAAGATGTCTGGCACCTGTAATGAACACATGCTCCATGCTTAGGAATATGGTGATATCAAGCATGTTTTAGAAATATGGGAAACAAATAAAATTGATCATAATCTAATAATAGGAAACTTTACGATGTAGATAAAACTCAACTATCATATTATAATTATTAAATATAATAAATAATAAGAAATGCCACTTTTATTCTATTTTATCCTATAATTATTAAATTAAAAAATTTCACCTTATAGTATCTTTGGCTTACTAGAAATCAAACTCTCTTTCAACTTGGTCCATTAAACATAAATTAACAAGGATTCATTTGAAAGCTTGGTCTTGAACACTAGGCTTTACTATGAAAAGAACATAAATTCTATAGCCTCGAGCAAAAGGAACTTAGATGGATACCTCTTGAAATAACATGGATAAAACTTAATACAAATGGTTCAGTAAATCCATTAAAAAATCAAGCTACAATATGAGGCATCATCAAAGATCATTTGCGATATGCCTATTGTCGAGCCTAATTTTTCAGTTTCTTTTATTTAAAATTAATTTTCCCATTTCCAGTTAATACTAAACTCTAACTCATTTAATATTAACCCTCGATTAAAGAAATTAAGAAATTCCGATTTTTTATTGAAAATATTTTTTGAAGTCGCCATCCGACCAGAGTTAGGAAAAGAAAAAAAACCATAACCAATTGGATGGATTGATTACGATTTAACTACTAGTCTTTAATTTCAATTTAAATAAAGAATCAAATGATTCCAAATTCGGGAACTAACCTATTAAACGCTAATAGGTACCACTATCTATTTACCAAAATTAGGATTATTCTTTTAATATTAAATAAATAAAAAGAAAAAGAACCTAAATTTCTACATATTTTATCGTCGCCCCGAAGATGCCTATATACCTGCTAACCGGGGATCAAACGATCGTAGTTTTTTAAAAAATCTTTAATGTGTTGATTTTGTTTTAATTTTGAAAACTTCCTGAGTTTATGTTTTTAATCTATTCAATTTATTTTAAAAAGAAAATCTAAAGGGTTCTAACACCTAAGTATCATTATTTTTTTAAAAAAAATTCACTAAAAATCCTAAAATTTTTAAAAGGATTTTTATTAATTTTTATTAAAAAAAAAAACAACTTTCTATATGACAACTCCTTAAACAAGATCAAATCCTAACAAAAAAAAAAAAAAAAAAAAACAATCCTAACAATTCCTATAACTATCTATTAAAATAAAACAATTCTATATAATGCATCTATATAAGAAATAATACTAAAACTCTTAAACTAACACATTCATGCATTATACATTATGTGAACTAATAAATAATAACAAGATAAAACTAATCTTAACAATCCATTATCTAATATAATATACCTAATCTATATGATAGGGAAAACTAATGCTAAAAGCATATTCTATTATATACACATATCTATATATACTATTTAATAATATAATATGATATATAAATATATATATATAAATGGCAATAAACTAAACCTAATTGATGTTCGGCAATGGCGATAGCTGGTCGGGATCGTGTGTGTTTGCTATTGTGTAAACAATGGTGAAGTGCGATGGAATTCGTATTTGTGTAAATTGTTTCATACGTGCTTGTGAAGTGGCGTGGGTGTGAATGCAAAGTGCAATGGTTGGAATTTAGCGATGACTATGCAACATGCTAATATTGTGATGTGTAAGAGTAGATGATGGATGGCGTGTTCGGTGCTATTGTGGATGGTCTTGGCGTAGTGAAGCGGACGTACTACTGTACAGATGGCCACTGTTGCCCTGTTCGCTGGCCTGTACTGTTAGACGAAGAGGATGGAGTTCGGATCGTGTCAGTTTGTGGCAAGAGAGGAATTGAGTTGAGTGGTTGCTGCTGTAATCGGACTAGGTTGTGTGTATTCAAGCACGATCAGTGTGTTCCGTCGTACTGCTGTCCACCTTGCTACTGTCCGCCATACTGCTGTTCGCCTTGCTATTATCCGCCTTGCTGCTGTCCGCTACCAGGATTAATTTTTGTTGGACGGACCGAGGGATTTGATTCTTTTGGAAGTTTTTATATTTATAAAAGCTAAAATAAGATCATATCAAATCATATCTATTGTATCTTATTAAATTATTAAACTAGATCCAAATTAATTCAAATCCGATTTAACAAAATCAAACTAGATTCAAATGATTTTAATTAGATATGAATCCTATTTATTTATCTCACTCTTGTAAAATATAGAAAAATAAAAAACATAAGTGCCTGACGAGACTCGAACCCAAGATCTCAAACTAAGTCCAATCCAATACACTTGAAAATCAACAATAAAGGCACAGTTCTCAAATGTGGACAAATCAACCATACAAAAAAAATTTCAGTTCAACTATTAAGGTAACTATAATGGCAAAATATAATGCTTGAGTTGAACAAAAATAGTCTCAAACTGAATGCTATGAGTTTACAGAATGCAACCCTGTTCAAAAGGAACTAAAATCAAATACAGGCACAAGGACAAGTAGAACAAATCAAAAGGGAAGACTGCTTTGGAATCTGCAAAGAAGATTATAAGCTAGTAGAATCTAACAAACATTGTATTTCTAGGAATTCACCATAAATCATGGAGCAATGCCAAAATAAGTAAATCAATGACACTGAAAACTTCCAAATATTAACAGAATTGAACAGAGAAGCATAGCCGTATCAGAGTATTACCACTTCCATTCTTATTCAAGATAAAGAAGCAACTCATCATAGAAACTTGGCAACCAGCTTGAAAATGAAAAATCTTGCGAGCCTGACTGGCACTCACTACCACTTGACGTTTTCTCCATTTCATTCCTATCACCAGCAAGCCTACTAGCCGGTTACCTTGAGTCAAAATTCTCCCAAAGCTTCTTTATTGGCTTTATATGGACTTTTGTATAATGAATCTCCAATGATTTATATCTTCCAATGCGGATTAGAATTCCACGCAAATCTCGAGCAACGTCAACCCAAAGAACCTTTAGTGTGAGGAGATACGTGATGATGATTTGATGACATAATGGATGCAATATTAAAATGAGTGCAGCCTTCACTACATGAATATCCTACGTGACTAAACATTACTGAGGATAAGGAGCCTAACGTTTCGGTTGGAAAATGCATCCGTCAGATGGGGCTGCACAATTGCATCCAATCTATCCTCTAAGACCTCAAGTTGCTTCCTCACATTATCAAATTCAGCCACCTCGGTGAAACCATTAAGCAAAAAGTTTAGAGCTAGAATATAATCAACCCTAGATCCTTACCAGGTATGAATGCTTTTGCAGTCAACACATCTCTCCAACAGCAGACAAGCAACGTCTCATGGTAGCCAAAGTTTAGGCAGCTTTCGGAAGATCCCCACTGGCAAAGACATGCTCAACCATGGAACTCAATTGACCTAAGCCAGCAGCATCGTCAAAGCAAAAAGGAAATCAAAGGTTGAAGTGAAAGCTATATTCCTCTAAGATGTGTTGAAAGTGATGATGTTGAAACCCCTTAACCTGCAGAGTCGAATAAGCAGCCTCCATTCTCTGCTTGACAGTGTCAACTTTAGCTAGCGCAGCTATTGATTCAGATGACGATCCTTCTGCCTAACCAAGAAATCAAGGGATCATTCAAAACACCTTACAAGTCAACGGTTCAGATTGCTGCTGAATCAAACATGAATTCAAACTTTTTGCACATCCTATTGATAGCGCTTAGTTTACTCTTATTTCTCATAGCGTTTCTGTATACTCTTTCATACAGGTTTAGAGTAACTGTGTAATGAGCCTATCGATTGACGGTTGTACATTCTTCCTTTTTAATGAAATTATTACTCAACCAAAGGGGAAAAAAATCGAATTGATGCTATTGAAAAATCTATAATCTCTACTTGAATTCTAGGGAGACGGGATTTGATATCCAATAGAGGACCTCAACATTGGCATATAGATTTACAGGTAATGTCCACAATATAATTCCATTATGCTGGTGGTATAGGAATTAAACCATGAATTCAGATGAAAAGTTTCTTCCAATGTACTCCTCTTTTCAAAATTGATATCAGAGCCAACCAATGTAAGAGTTCAAAGGTACATAATTAGTTATCTGGATCAATGTTTTGACACGTTTAAAGGATCACTGGCATGTTAAATACAAAACCGCAGCTAATATGTACTACTTCTTAAAGCTTTATAGTATTTATGAAACTAAATTCAACAGCAATTAATAAATTATATCGAAGTAGCTCCACTCTTCCTATAACAAAATAATTCTTAATCCATCACAGCGAAAATCAGAATAGAAAAGTTCATAGATACTGACTTTATTTTATTTCTTTGGTAAGTAAGACTATTTATAGTTTTAGAACAATGACATTCAAATTCCATAGTCAATTTCAACTCCACATCCAAACATAGCCTAAACTGATATTCCTCAACAGAATTAACAACTTCAATCTCCTCTATATACCTTCACTACTTAATATCTCAATAGAATTGAAAAAATAAATAAAAAATAACAACGGAGCTACTAGGTACCAATTTTAATTTCACGACAATGAGACCAAACTTCCTTGTAAATTCCAATTCCTTCGCATTGAAACAAAACCCAATTGAAAATTCTTCATTCTTTAATACTTAAATCTGAATAACATCCATTAAAAACACGGAAAAATACATATATTCTTAGCGGACTCATTTCATTTCATACATACAAAACCAAAGACAAAGACCTTACCTTGCGAAGCTTCAGGAGGAATCCGGAGACAGAAGAGCGTAGGGAAACGACGTCATCACGGAGACGAAGAACATCGCACGTGGCGGGTGGGACACGAAGGAAAGCAGAAGCGCTCTGGTTTTCAAGAGAAGCCGCGATCTCTTCGGACATCGTCTGAAGCTTCATCTCGAGATCTACTAGGTGCTTATCGAGAGAGTCTTGTGGATGGCGAGCTTGAGACGCCGAGTTAATCCATTTCTTCCGATCGAATTTCTCGTCCGAGAATGGACCTAGAGCGACCGTCATTTTTAGTTTATAATAACTCTATCTGAATACTTGTTCGTCGGACTTGTGACTCGTTTCACTCGCTCGGTTGGATCGGCAGCTTGGATCCGACTTCGTTCGATGGTTCTTCTTGTTCTTCCTCTTTCTCTGTGAACGCTCCTCTATTCACGGTTACAGTTTGCGAGAATATATTTGCTTTATTTGAATTTGACCCCTGTTTATTTCTTATTCATGTTTTCATCCACTCTCTTGATTTTTGAGAGTACGAGTGCACTTCGTATGTGAAAATAATTTTTGTTTTTTAAATTATGCTTGGGTACCAGCATTTTCGCTTTTTCTTTTTTTCTTTTTTTTTTTGACTTAGAAGTGTTTGTGTTATTTTTCTCTAATATTTAAGTAACTTGTGTTTTATTAACTTTTGAAAAAGAAAAGCTGTTAAGAAAAAAAAAAAAAAAACCATTAGCTTTTAAATGATACGGTAACAAAAGTCATCTTCCCTTTTATTGATAAGTCTAAAATTTATATAAAAAAAATGAAGGTACAAAGAATTGTTTCCTTTTATTGATAAGTTTAAAATGTATATGAAAAAATAATTAAGTTACAAAGAATTTTTTTTTTCTATTTGAACAAATTTTTAGAAGAAGATGGCTTTTGTTTTGGTTTTTTTAATTGCCTTATTTTATGATTTTTTTTTTTTTAATTTGAGCCCAATCTTGATTTCACGACTACTCTTTTCTTATTTTAAATTCTTGATTTTATTGCCGGTTCCATGTCTACCATTTGAAAAAAAAAAACTCAATAAACATTATATATCATATATCATGTATACATAATATATAAATATTACATGGCTGTATTAGTTTTCTTCTCTATAGATGAGACGTCAATTCTTCCAACTCCAAAGAGCCGTTCAGTCCCGTAGTTGAGTTGACCCGTTTATTTTCTACAAGAAAACACCAAAGCTTGTTCTGGCCTTTTGTTTTAGCCAGATGGATTACTTTCAGATTCAAAGAACTGGTATGTTTCAAACTCTACCCTATTTAGTTGATTACTTATTGCATTCTTTCAACAAGAATGTTACCTTTTAAAATGGTTATTTTAATTCCTGATTTAGATTATTAGAAAAGAAGACATATTGCTTTTTATTTGATTAAAATTTGTTTTGATTGGTTCAAAATACTGCAATTTCAATCCTTTAACCATTTTTTTTTCTTAAATTTTCTGTTATCAAACTATTATTATATAATTAATATAATCGGTATATCAATAAAATATTAAACACTATAAAGGCTTTTATAATAGTTTTATAATCAAAAGTTGAGTTGTTTATTTACCAATTTCTTATATATATCGTTTATTATATTTGTCTTCATTAATCAATTACAGTGAGTAAAGTTTAAGAATATATTCTCTATTTTTTCATACCTAGATCCATTGTGATTAATAGAAATGCCATACTTGGTAAAACAATGAAGCAAAAAGAAAAAAATAAAAATAATTCTTTATGGCTTTATTGTTATTTTGAATATATTTTAAACTTGTCCATAGGAAGAAGATGGGTTTTGTTTTTTGTGTCATTTTAAAACTAACGGTTTTTCTTACAGATGTTTGCTTTTCACTATTTAATAAAACATGGATCACTTAAATGATAAAAAAAAAAAAAAATAGCACATGTGCCCAAAATGAAAAAGAATGAAAACACAAGTATCTAAAGTGTAATTTACAATTTTTTTTTCTTATTTGTTTTGGTTTGGTTCTAGCAATAGGTGAAAAAGATTTAATAGTCTTGCTCATGTAACAACAATAGATATGTGATAATATAGTTGTTAATCATCAATTAATAGGTAAACAAAAGTTTAGTAGTATTACGCACCATATATGATGGATATATAGCAATATGGGTAGAAGACATGTACATTTTTTTATAGCTCTTATTCTAGAAATTCATTTTGTTTCTTTACAAATATCTATTATTTCTATTTATAATTTAGTTATTAAGTAATTATATTTCTACTTCCCATCCATTATGATGTTAAGAGTAGTGTTTTCCTTTTAATTTTTGCGCTCATTTTCTTACATTACACTATTACTAGAATTTTGACTTATATAGGTTGTTAAAAAACGAGTTAAGTTTATCTAAATTTCAATAGCCTTTTTAGAAACTATTTACTACCATAATAATGTGTTCAAACAAGTGTTGGTAGACCCCATTGACCCATCCAATCTGACCCGATCAACCTACTCGATCCAACTTAGTTCTTATAAAAACCTATCGGGTTATTTTAGATAAAAAAAAATATATTATTTCTTTTGTATTTCATTGAAAATACACCAATTTGAGAAAAAATAAATGTAGATCAAAGAAAAATAAAATGTAAAATGTAAAGAGCTCTCAACTTTCAATTCTCATGGACAAAAGCAATTTTTGTTATTTTATCAATAAATACAAATTTTATTATAACATTTTTATTAACTCCGGTTTGATCTTAATTTAACAACATTGATTCAAATACAAGTATACCATGAGTGCATGCACGTGGCAAGCACTACTCACTAAATCATTTCCTACATGTGGGAACACAAATCATAAACAAAGAAAAATTACACAAAAGGAATCAACATGTAAGGGAAACTCAACAACAATAATCTACTTTAGCTAAGCCAATAACATGCAAAGAAGTTTATAATGCTCTTAAAAGCATTGGCTCTTGGAAACCTCCAAGCAAAGATGGTTTCACACCTTATTCTATAAAGAATGTTGGAGTTTTTTGGGTGAAGGAATATATAAGCTCATCCAAGAATGCTACATTCATGCATAACATCATTTCCAATTAAATCAACCCAATTGCGTCTTATCCCCTAAAAGTTAGGTGGACTTTAGACCAATTAAGCTATGCAAACACTTTGTACGATCTGTTTATCAAGCTCCCAATGAACAGAAAACGACCTTATCTTAAACATTTGATACATTCAACTCAAGGATCAAGCTAGTTTTATCCAAAGTCAAAAAGGTATGACAATATCATTCGTGTAGATGAGATATTACACAACTTCAAGAAAAAAATCTAGAAAGTAAATTTAGATGATGATAAAAATTGATCTAGAGAAAGCTTTTAATACCATTGAATGGGACTTCATTTATCGGGTGTTAATGAGTTTAAACTTTCTACCTCAATGGATTTGGCTAATAGATTGTTGCCTAACCACAACCTCTATGGAAATTCTTATCAATGGCAGTCCCCTTCCTTCCTTTACCCTTAGTAGAGGCATTAGGCATGGAGACCCAATTTCACCTTACTTATTTGTTATGAGTATGGAGTTCCTTAATAAAATGATAGAACATAAGTGAAACAAGGAAATTAGGATGGTTCCAAAGTAAAAGGATGTCTACTATGAATTTCCCATATTATGTTTGCAAATGACCTAATCCCTATAGCAAAAGCTTATCATTCAAATGCAAATGCAATTAAGGAAATATCAAATGAAGTTACTCCTATTTTAGGGCTTAAAGTCAATTATCACAAGTCTTTTGTCATCTTTTTACAAAATACTCCTTAAGTTATCAAAGAGGGGATATTGCATACTCTTCAAATCAAGAAAATCAACACCTTTGGAAAATAACTATGCTTTTCCTTTACAAGAAGGCATAAAGCTAAATGTATCTCAATTACACATATTAATGTGAGGGAAAAAAAACTCTTTAGATGGAAAGTACGACAACTTACCATGTATGGGTGAACTACCCATACTAAATCTGTCTTGAAACTTTGCCTACGTGCTTCCTGCAAGCAGCAAAGTTACCTTCCGGTGCATTAAGTAAGCTTACTTAGATTATCAAGAATTTTCTTTAGAATGGAATCGATGATATAGAAAAATTCATTGGATTGGTTAGGACAAAATCTCTTTATCAAAAGAGTTGGGTAGATTAGGTTTCATCAACCTATACAAGCGAAATCAAGCTTTCGCAATTAAAAGATATTGGGATTTTAAGACAAAATGTGTTCTCAAGGTAAGATTAATCGAAGCCCAGCACAAGAAGATAAGATAAGACTTGAAAATTCTGTCCTACATTACCCATTCAGTTTGCATCTAGCCAAGGAATTACATAAAGGCCAAACATGGTTGGAAGAACATGGCACCATATTTTAGGGAATAAGTTGCAAATTAAATTTTGGTTAGACAATTAGAGTAATATTAATAGTATAATATACTTAGTTTATGGACCAATACTGAGTTTTAGTCTAAACCCTACATTGGACCCGAGTGCTTTAGATAACTTCATGAGTCAATAAGGCTAAGTAAGATAAAAATTTTATTAAATATGAATTTAAATATATTATAAGTAATAAAAACCATAAAATTTCAATCAAAACCTAAATCACGTATGAAAACCCTAAACCTTGTATACGCATAAATGCTTAAGATTGAACTTAAACTTAACAATAACCCTAAAACTATAACTTTAAACTTATAAGATAAATAAATTTATCCTAATAGTAAGAAAACCCTAAATGAATACAATTATCGACCAATACGCGTAATCATGTAAAATTATTAACGAACACGTTGAGATAGCTCCTAAATATTATAAACATAACAGGTAATAATTTAATTATTTAATTTATAATTTTTATATTTAGAAAAGTCTAATTTTCATTATTTTTCTTTTTCCCTTCTTTCCTATTTTCGTTTTCGTTTTCCTTTTTCTTCTCTAATTTTTTTCCTTGCCACATTGAAGCTTCCAGAGTTCACTTCGACTGTTTGAGTGTGTGATTTGTTTTCTTACATGTGGCTAATTAAGAAAGTAAGGACGAGCTAATTGATAAGCTACAATCACATCAATTTAATGCCTTCTTATCATCCTTTCTTTTTTCCACTATATAGGTTACAATTTTCTTCTTGGCCGGTTAACTTGCTACTAGACTTGCTTCTTTTTTTGTTTTAAGTCAAACTCAAGTGAACACCCATAAAACTCTACCAAAAATCCTCTTTCTTTTTCCCTCCTATTCATTTCTTTTTCTCAATTTTCTACTTGCTTCTCAGCAAATATAAGAAGAAGGAGATAAAACACTTGAAACAACCACATATTAAGACACCAAAGGAAGTAGTTAAACAGCCCTTTAGTGTATTTATTTTGCTGAATTATACGTACTATATATATATATATATATATATATATGTATGTATGTATGTATTTTGTAGAAATAAATGTATTTGGAGAGTTTGTAATTATAACTGATTTTGTAATTCTTTTCTTATATTAAGGTTAATTGTACATGTAATGGAATTATATGTAAAATTAGCATTTTCTTATGTGTATGTGCTGATATATGTATAAATATTTAGGTATAATTATATATATATATATTATAAGTGATTATACAAGTATTTGGTATAAGGAAATTGTATATATATATATATATGCGTATTAGCATGTATATTATTTTCTTGATAGATATGTATATATGTAGATGTGGTGAGTGTATATATATATATATATATGTATGTATGTATATATAAAGTATAAAAATACTAGTATAATATATATATAGATATCATATTTGTATGTATCTATGTATAGCACATATAGTATATCTAGGTTTATATTATTAAATTACATAAGTATATATGTATAAATAAGTTGAGGGAAACTAATTACATAAGTATATATATATATATATGTATAAAAATACATATATTAATACTATAGTATGTATAAGTATACAAGTATACTTAAATAGTATATGTGTAATATACTATAATACTAAATTAATAAATAAAGTAAAATAGTATATATGTAAGTGTACCATGAATTTCAAAGAAAATGGAAAATGATTAATTTGCAAAGGTTAATAAAATATAATAATAAATACAATTCTATGAATATTAAGTAAAATACAAAATAGAAAAATTTGAAAAATATACAAAAATTCATAGAAATGACACGTAGAGCACTCCCATGTTACCACATCAACATTTAATAAAATTTAATTAACTTCATAATAATAATAATAATAATAAAATTAATTAATTAGAAAATTATTAAAATAGTAAAAATGAATTAAATAAGTATTAAATCTTAAAAATAACAAAATAAGTAAATTGTGATAAAATAGACTTAAAAATAAGAAAATTACAAAAAATATAAAAATTAGATATTTGGTAAATCATAAATATGTAAAAAAAAGCTTAAAGTAATAATTTATAATTAATTAGGTCAAAATAATAAAATTCGCAATATTTTTACATAATACTAAATAATGCGAGTTATAACATCCATAATGGACCTCGTTATAAGAAAGTACATCCGAAAACGATAAGAATAAACTATGATGAAAAAGTTATATACTACTAATAAAAAGACTCAAACCGAGGAATTTATGTGAATAGATAGCTAATTTAGGTAATTAGTACTAGATATATAAATAGTTTAGTTATTTCACTCAAACACTTATTACTTTTCTTATTTCCTAAATATCAAGTGATTATAAGATCGAGACTAATCTACCAGCAGATTATTACGATCCTTAACTTTGACCATAGCTGAGTGAGTACTCTTAATAATTCTATAAATATTTGTGTTTATAGTTAGCGAATATTAACTATTATTAATAATTAAATGATATGTAGAGCTAGGCTATGCATGTGTATAATACTATTTGATAAATTGCGAAATCACTTTAAAGTATGATAATCCATTGTTTGTTACATAGTAGATCCAATAGGAATTGATACGTCTATGATTTTGATTAATCATACGATAATTGGATCTAATTATATCATATTTAATTAAATCAAATTGAAATATGCATAATCATGTATAGCATAACTAATTTCGGCTATCACATCACATATAGGTAGCGAAAAGCCATACAAGGGTTGATAAATTATGATTATAGAGTTTTAGTATGGTACATACGTACGATATAACCTTATCCTATCCTGCGAGATTACTAGGCGATGGAGGTGCCAACCGCTTAGCTAAGGGTCAAGTTGTAAGCCCCAAAGCTAAGTCAATTGACCGTAGGATTGAATTTAGAACCCAAGGTTTAGGGCGATCGGTTAAAAGATCCGATCAAACCCAAATTATAAACTATTAAGAAGAATATTAGTAAAAATGACCCCGTAAACTTAAATTTAAGAAAATAAGTAATAAAATAAGAGATTATAAAATTTTCAAATTTTAAGCATAATAATTGTTAATTACCGAAAAGGCAAAAAGTGTAATCTAATAACTAATAAATTACTAGAGATAAATTATATGTATACTAAAAATTTTAGAATGACCAAAATAATAATTAGGAATGTTCACATGTACCCTATATATATTTACGTGTAGATAAAAATACACGAAATTACCTAAATTGGCCAAAAACTTAGTAAATAATTAAAGAAAATTATAAATTAATTGTGGAAAAATCAGAAAAAAAAAATCAGAAGAGTGTAGAATGATGCAAAGTTGGTCGTGGTAAGTCAGAATCTAAAAAAGAAAAAATCAACCAATTAAATTAGAACAACACAAAAGCAAAAAATTTAGGGATAAGGCAATTGTCTTGTCCAAATTAATGCACAATAAACCCCCTAAAGCCCTATAAATAGCAGGAAAAATCAAGGAACTCATTTGGACAGTTAGAAATCAGAGAAAATTAGGGAGAGTCGAAAATTGAGAGAAAAAATCGGTTTAGAAAAAAAATAAGAAAAACTGTGCAGTTAGGGCTTTTAAAGGGAGCCCCCACCAGACGAGCAGCTGGAAGTGGACGGCCACCACCACCACACAGTGGTGGCAGCGCCCAGGCCGGCCGACAAGGCTACGGCGGCCCGCGGTGGCCAGAGCCACCCAGATCGGTGAGTCCGATTTCCAGCCTGATTCTTGTGTAATTTTGTAAAAATAGTAAATATTATTAGAAAATTATAAATTTTGTTATTCTGGAATATTTTTGTATGTAGTTTGTAGGAAAAATATTATTTTGATGAAAATATGTCTCGTGATATAGGGTCCTTAAGAAATCGTACAAAACCGAACATGTTTCGGTTTAGAAATAAATGACCTTAGGAGTGTAGTTTCGAGCCCAAAATTTTTTTTATAGATT
The DNA here is from genome assembly GCA_024138015.1 of Lumnitzera littorea. NCBI lineage: Eukaryota > Viridiplantae > Streptophyta > Magnoliopsida > Myrtales > Combretaceae > Lumnitzera > Lumnitzera littorea. Next base: position 120,869,598 of record JAMXBB010000003.1, on the reverse strand, counting down.
ATTTAGATGATATAGAACAGTGCTATGAAGACCTTTTTCAAAAATTAATTTTTGAAATTTTTAGATAATTTTTAGGCCTTAAAATGAGGCATAAAATGGGTAATTTAAGGTTAATTGAGTAATTAAATTATTAATTACTAACTTAGTGAATAAGTAGATGTTTTAGGATGTGGAAATCTGATGGAGTATGATACTTGTAGCATTTAGGGTGTTAGATGTAATTATGAGGTTAATTATGTAGTAAATGAGTAATAGGAAAAATAGTTAATTTTGTAAATTAAGGAAATTTGGAGTAAAATCTGATTTAGGATGGATTTAGACATTTTGAAATAATAATTGATGTTTAGGGATGGTAATTAAAGTGATATAAATATTAGAAGTACATTATGTACATAATAGGCAATAATGCATAATATGTAATTTTTGGAAATATACTAAATAGAAAATATTAGAATAAAAATTGATATTATGAGAATAATAAAAATGTACAATAAATCTGATAGGAAACTTGAATTTATGAAATTATATGAAAAATGTAAAAATTTCTCACATTAGGAGTAAATTCGATACACAAATAAGGATTTAAGTATACCGGATGAAATAAAATACTAATTAGAAGTAATGATGGTATTTAGGAGATCAGGAAGTAATGTGATTAATTTCACATTATGGGTTGAAACGGATTTCTAGGGTTGGAATCTAAAACATTACTTAGAAATCGAACTAAAAACCTAATTTAGAAATCAATGCGAAAACCAGACCTAAATCTAACCCTAAACCTAGAATAATTAAAAAAGACTTAATACCTAGATAATTAGGCATATTAAACCTTAAACAAAACCTAACAATAAGCGTTATAGAATAAAATGAACTTATAATATTTATATGAAAAGCTGAAACCACGTTCGTGTTATAGGGATGATCGGCGATGGCCTGAGCAAATCGGACCTCGAGTGAGTGAGCGAGGAGTCGAGGTAAGTTGGGATTAATACGATGCTGTATTTTGGAGGCTTAAGATTATGCTTAGTTGTGCTTGTTAGATAGTTGAATGTGTGCATGTACTTGATTATAGGTGATGCTATGATTCTGTTTGTTGCTCTGGCACGTATTGTATGAATTATATGAAAGGATTGATCACCCTAAACTGGACTTAATTAAATATCCGACCAGTAATCATAATCGGACATGCATGACAACCTGTTAAGGAAACTTAAGACTCTCCGGCCAAATACCAACCCTTTCGGAAGGGATAGCGCAGGATTGCAAAATGGTCCCTTCTTCATCTTTAGTTGAACTAAGTGACAGGAGAGGAGGTCGCGGCGAGAGTGAAAGCAGTGGTTCGAAGGTAGTCGCGGGAGGAGCAAGGTCTCCATTGCTTACACATGCATTGCACCTAATAAGTGATTGAAAACCTTGTTGTGTATATGATATAATTTTAAGTCCTCCATCCTAACTTACTGAGTTATGGTTGCTCACATCCCTATAGACGTCGTACAAGTGCTAGCTAAGAAGCGGTAAACAGCTACTCTGAAGCTAGCAACTGTTGGATCCTGAGGAGTGAGGAAAAATATTGAAGAATAAACACATAATTTTAAGGTCTAAGTTTTTATTTTAGAATTATTTTTCATTTGTGAATAATGTAATAACTAAAAAATATATTATGGAAAATTATTGTAAACCTTAATTGTAATAACTGAATTATACTATATATATATATATATATATATATTTCCTCACTTTCTTAGATAAATGATTTATTTAAATTACAAACTGTTTACTTCAAAGCAGGTTAGTCGTGGACGCCTTGTGTAGATTAGGTTTAAGATAGCGGTTGTAAGGCCAACTTCTATCTTAGGATGGTTTACACGGCGGGGCTGTTACGACTCTGTCGCTTCGGGGCGTGACACAAGTTCAGAAGTCTCCATTTAAGGGTGAGTGTAGATTATGAGAACCCACTCATAATCATATTTCGAACTTAGTTTTAATTAAAACTGAAAATGGATATATCATCTATTTTTCAATACGAAAAGCAAAGTTTCATGGTTGTAATAGTTTAAGTATGATATTTAGATTTGATTGGTACCGTATATACTCCAATCTTGATTTCTAAGGGCATTAAATCTGAATTGTATGCAGTACCTGGTTACCTCCATGTATTTATACGGCATTCTGTATGTTCATGTATTCATATATTTGAAATTAACTGTTGAATAACTTGTTTATTTTATGGTTGAGGGATGCCTCGCTAAGTTGTTTAGTTGACACCCCTTCAGATTACTTATGTTGAAGGACCTTTTCATTGTTCCGAGCTATAGAATGTTCGAGGTTAATAGAACACCTTTTGGTTGGATTGAGTGTAAGTTGAGAGATATGAGTGAGTTTCTATTACTATAGCAAGCTTTTGAGAAACTTTTTATAAGATATTATGTAATATTAGATTCTTGAAAGACTTAGTGTATGTTTTATATATATATTTGATAGTTATAATTTGAAATACATGCTAATGTAATTATGTTGTGATATTACATACGCCTGCATAACTCTTGAGTTATTAATTGTAGTATTTGTTATGTATGTCGTATAAACGGTTGTCAATTAAAAGGGTAATTAATCTACCGTCCTTTGTACAATATACACCACCTATCACAACTAAGTCATCCCTCGAGTCATGACAAATACATGTATAAGATAAGAAACTATCAATTCATGATTGTTATTTTAGTCTCCACTCTTAGGATGAAAATAAAATAGGTTTTGCAATAACTAACACTATAGTCTAACATGTTAGGCTAACAACTCTACAGGCAAATGTTAATTAATGATTCATTGCAAGCAATGCACATTTATGACCATCCTTAGTTAAAATATACATGCAACTAATGCCTACTAATACTATTTCTAACAAAGGATAAAAATGGACATGAATGTCTATGTTCCCTTCAATGATTAAGCTACAACTATGAAAGATTCAACATGATAGCTTACCAGTAGTTAAAATTAAGGAACAAGGATATTAAGGAAGATATAATATGTCTAAGATGTGGCACCTACAAGAAACACATGTTACATGCTTTTAAGGAATGTGGTGATATCAAACATGTTTTAGAAATATGGAAAACGAAAAAAAAAAAAATTGATCATCATCAATTAAGAGGAAACTTTATGATGTAGATAAACTAAACAATCACATTATAATAATTAATTATAATAAATAATAAGAAACAACACTTTATTCAATAACTATTAAATTAAAAAAATTTAATCTATGGTGCCTTTGGCTTACCAGAAATCAAACTTTCTTTCAACCCAATCCATTAGATACAAATTACTAAGCAAACATTCGAAAGCTTCGTCATGAACAGTAAGCTTTGCTATGAAAAGAACATAAATTCTATAACCTCAAGCCAAAGGGACTTAGATGGATAGTTATTGACATATCATAGATAAAATTGAAGATAGATGGTTTAGTAAATCAATTGACAAATCAAGCTATAGCAAGAAGTGTGATCAGAAATGTAAACTCTACAACCAGCCACTCGAGGTTTCGATCGGTTGAAAGACCCGATCGAGCCTAAATTATAAAGTAAAATTAGAAATATTAGTAAAAATGATCTCGTAAACTTGAATTTAAGAAAATAAGTAATAAAATAAGAGACTATAAAATTTTCAAATTTTAAGTATAATAATTGTTAATTATCGAAAAGGCGAAAAGTGTAATATAATAACTAATAAATTATTATAGATAGATTATATGTATACTAAAAATCATAGAATGAACTAAATAATAATTAGGAATGTTCACATGTACCCCACATGTATTTACGTGTAGATAAAAATACGTGAAATTACTTAAATTGGCTAAAAATTTATTAAATAATTAAAGAAAATTATTAATTAATTAAGAAAAAATAAAAAAAAATCAAAGGAATAGGGAATGATGTGGATTTGGTCATGGCAAGTCAGGAATTGAAGAAGAAAAATTAACCAATCAAAATCAACCAACACAAAAAGCAAAAATTAAGGAATTGAGGCAATATCTTGTCCAATTAAATACATAATAATTACTACAAAGCTTTATAAATAGTAAAAAAAATTACAAAGCTCATTTGGACAGTTAGAAGTCAGAAAAAATTAAGAGCATTGAAATTGGAAGAGAAAAATTAGGGTTAGGAAAAAAAATAAGAAAATTGTACAATTAGGGCCTTATAGGGGAACCAACACCAGACAAGCACCTAGGAGTGGATGGCGACCACCACCACATTGTGGTGGCAGCGCGTAGACCAGCCGATAAGGCCACGGCAGCAGGCGGTGGCTAGAGCTACCTAGACCGATGAGTTCAATTTCTAGCCTAATTTTATGTAATTTTATAAAAATAGTAAATATTTTTAGAAAATTATGAATTTTTTTTATTCTAGAATATTTCAGTATGTAATTTTTAGGAAAAATATTATTTTGATGAAAATATATCCCATGATATATGGTCCTTAAGAAATCATGCAAAACCAAGCATATTTCGATTTAGAAATAAATGACCTTAGAAGTGTAGTTTTGAGCTCAAAATTTTTGTGTAGACTACTTAGATAATATAGAATAGTGCTATAGAGCCCATTTTCAAAAATTAATTTTTAAAACTTTTAGATAATTTTTAGGCCTTAAAATGAGGCATAAAATGAGTAATTTAGGGTTAATTAAGTAATTAAATAGTTAATTACTGATTTAGTGAATAATTATATATTTTAGGATGTTGAAATCTGATGAAGTATGATACTTGTAGCATTTAGGGTGTTAGATGTAATTATTAAGTTAATTATGTAATAAATAAGTAATAGGAAAAAATAGTAAATTTTAAGTTAATTTTGTAAATTAAGGTAATTAGGTGTAAAATCTGATTTAGGATGAATTTAAACATTTTGAAATGATAATTGATGTTAGGAGATGGTAATTATAATGATAAAAATATTAGATGTATATTATGTACATAATAAGTAATAATACATAATACACAATTATTAGAAATATAATAAATAGAAGATATTAGAATAAAAATTGATATTATGATAATAATAGAAATATACAATAAATCTGATAGGAAACTTAAATTAGGATGATTATATAAAAAATATAAGATTTTCTCATAACAGGAGTGAATTTGGTAATTAAACTAGGATTCAAGTGTATCACACGAACTAGAACACTAGTTAGAGACTAAAAATGATATTTAGGATATCCGAAGATAATATAATTAATTTCACATTATGGGTCGAAATGATTTCTTAGGGTATACATATAGATTTTTAACAAAAAATTGAGTTAAAAACCTAATTTAGAAATTGATGTAAAAACTGAAATAAAACTTAACACGATTCAAGAATAACTGTAAAAGACTTAAGACCTAGATAATTAGGTATATTAAACCTAAATAAAAGATAACAGTAAGCGTTATAGGATAAAACCAACCTATAATAGTTATATAAAAAACTGAAACCACGTTTGTGTTATAAGGATAATCGGCGATGACCTGAGCGAGTCGGACCTCGAGTGAGTGAGCGAGGATTCGAGGTAAGTTGGGATTAATACGATACTGTATTTTGGAGGCTTGAGATTATACTTGATTGTGCTTGTTAGATAGTTAATTGTGTGCATTTGCTTAATTATGAGTGATGCTATGATTCTGTTTATTATTTTGGCTTGCATTATATGAAGTGATCGATCACCCTAAACTGAACTTAACAAAGATATGACTTGTAAACCTAAATTGAACCTGCATAGCAACCCATTAAAGGAAACCTAAGATTCTCCGGCCAAATACCGACCTCTTTGAAAGGGATAGCACAGGATGGCATAATAGGTCCCTTCTTCATCCTTAATTGAATTAAATGATAGGTGAGGAGGTCGCGACAAGGGTAAAGTGAATGGTTTGAAGGTAGTTGCAGGAGGAGCAGTGTCTCCATTGCACAAGCCTAAGTTTAGTCGTGAGCTATTGCATTAACGGCAAGTCTTCAACTCGGATTAGAGCGGACATAATTTCTCTAATCTTACGACAGGCCAAACAACGTCATACAATGGCATTTGCTTAAACATGCATTGCACTAAATGATTTGGTTAATAATCTTGTTTGTGTTTGTGGTGTAGTTTTAAGTCTTCCATCCTAACTTACTGAGCTATGGTTGCTCACATCTCTATAAACGTCGTGCAGGTGCTGGCTAAGAAGCGGTTTACAACTACTCTGAAGCTAGCAACTACTAAATCCTGGGGAGTGAGGAAAAACATTTAAAGACCAAATATATATTTTTAAAGTCTAAGCTTTTATTTTAGAATTTTTTATTTCTGAATAACGTAATAACTAGGAAATATATTATGGTGAAACGTTATAAACGTCAATTGTAATAATTGAATTATAATGTATATATATTTTTTCTCACTTTTTTAGGTAAATGATTTATTTAAATTACAAACTGTTTACTTTAAAGCGGGTTAGTTGTGGACGCCTTGTGTAGATCAGGTCTAGGATAGCGGTTGTAAGGCCAACTTCTATCTTAGAATGGTTTACACGGTAGGGCTGTTACAACTCTACCGCTTCGGGACATGACAAAAAATCATGAAGGTCACTGGGATTGGGAATATGCCTATAAACTTAGAAACATAGATATTGTTTTGGTGAAATTATGGGCAATTTATCGAGGTTTGATACATAGCATTTAGAAAAAGATACTTGCATATTCATGTTCAAACTGATTCCAAGATTACAACTATGCTCTTGTTGATAAATACAAGCCTAAGCTCAATCTTCTTACATTTCAAATGCTTACAAGGAAAACAAATATTGTTCTTATGACAATGGAAAGTTGAACTTATCCCTTGTGAAGCTAAAAAAATTGCAAATTAGCTTGCAAGATATGCTCACCAAGGTACAGATTTTTGTTACCTTTTTTACCATGCTCCGCTCATTCTTACTTCTATGTTAATATCTGATGTATTATGTCATAGATGTACTAAAACTATTGAGCAATTACTTCCTCATTTACCTCTAGAAACTTACAGAACTTCTTGTAATTACGCTCTAAATAAAGAAAATTTTGAATGAGCTGCTCCTAATAGTAGCAACTGTAGTTGGTATTTGATGGAATGCCATGTTACAAAAAAAAAAAAATTATGCTAAATGATTTAAATAGGAATTTTTTCATAACACTGTTATAACATCGTGTCACTGTTACTGTTGTTCATTATCTAACACATGGAGCTAACATAGTTGATAAGGTATTTATGTAACAATTTTTTGATAAATATGAATAAAAGAGAAAAGGAATAATAATATATAGAATTATAAAAAATGAAAACTAAAACCCAAAAAATGGAAAAGTGCATAAATATAAATCCAAATACTATACTTATATATATATAATTAATGTAATTAATAAAAAATTAAAAAAAATTAAAAAGGAAAAAGAAAAGATAAAAGAAGTTTGAATTGACCATCCCTTTGCCTTTTTTCCTTTCTTTTTTTTTTTCTATTTGTAAAAAAATGACATGTAAGCACCATATCAATGTCATATGTTAGATAAATAATGGTCACATTAGATCATGTTAACAATGTTATAACCAAGTTATCCATTTAAATCATTTAACGTAATGCTAATCCTTTATTTTGACCCCTTGAAAATTTGGTTCCATATTTGAATTTACCTTCAAGCACTAAACCCCACTCATATGATTTTCCTCAATCAATTATCTAATTTGAACCCAAACTCATTTACTACGAAGAATAAATAGTAATTATTAAAAATCATAAATGTATCAATGTTCATACTTGTTTTATACTTACGTAATCCTTGTTACTTAACTCAAATTTGTAACGATTTAATAATATATTTAATTAATATATTCTCTAAAAACTTAACACATCAAAAGCAAAGTTTTTGATAACTAGCGAAACTACATACCTTTGTGTTATAAATATACTAGAGAATATGCCCTTGTGATATGAGACAATTTGTATAACCAAAGCGTAGATCATCATAACAAATACCTCAAATTTGGAAAGTTCATTCCTAAGGCATGAATATTCCACTGCCAAATGGCATGAATAAGGCTTTCAAGTAACCCATATAAGGGGAAACTACTATAATAATTGTCAAATATGTGAAATCAACTTTTAGTCCTTTGTAATGTAATAATCAATAAATAAACAATATTATTCAGGAGACAGACACACAAGAAAGGAATGGTTCTTTTTATGGAAATATATCACAAATCTTGATGGATTGAAAATCTCATAATCACTAAGATATTTTGTGATATGATGCATAATCCTAAAGAGTGTCATTACCTCCAAAAAGGAATAAGATAATAGGGTAATCCTTTTTAGAAAAATTGTAGTTTCTTCTCCTTACCTTAATTATTCAGCATCAACTTAGTCTCTCTAGATACAAAAATATAATGCTTGCATTCTTATAGTATCTCTAAAATTATTTGTCCAAATTCTAAAATCTTCATCAACGCTTATGTAAAATCAAATATCTTTTAAATGGGTGATCAAAACATATATCTTAGTTACTAAATGCACATAGAGTTTAATATTTGACAACATGAACCCAAGATAACCTTGCTAAGTTGAGGATATTTGTTTGATCAACCATGTCGAAATAATACCCCTATTGAAAGCAACATTACCTACATTAATCCTTTACAATCTTTAGAGCATAATATTTAATGGTTTTCACATGTAACTATCACTCACTCTTATATCTATCCCACAGTCTGCTACTATATCTCTAGAAGCATCCAAGAAAGCCAAACTACCTCTTTACCCAAACTTAATCAATGGGACAAAAAAATGAAAGAAAGAGAACATGGGATTTTCTAATTCTATCACATGTATACTTTGAAAAATATATCTTCCTTTTTTTTTTTTTAGTGTTGGAAGAGAGATATCTATCGATTGACCATGTATAACTTACCATAAAGAATTACAGAAATGTACCGTAGATTAAACTCACAAAACTATTTGAACTTGCCATTAAAAAGTTAGGTGAAGTTCAATAAGAAATCTCATTAATTGAAATGTAGTTACTAAGATATCTTGTACTAAAAGAAAAAGATAATAGCAAAAATAAATGCGATGGCTGGTAACATGTAATCCATATGTAATGATCTCTATAGAAGGTTGTAGGGGAAAAATATCTTTGAAAAAAATGCCATCTTGATTCATAGATACGTGAAAGTCATTCATATCCTAATTAATTACAAAACCAATAAACAAAATTATTTATTAATTTTGGTTACTAACAACATTAACAATTTATCACCATAATTCGGTGATCTATGAAGTAATGGTTTCGAGATTGCGCAAATCGACCAACTTCTAAGTTGATTCCTATTTCAGAATTAGCAACCAAACACTTGAAGAAAAAAACTTCAATTAAATCATGAAATAAAAATTTTCAATAGTAACAAACACAATTACCTTATCATGTTTTGTATGAAGGAATAGTTTGAAATGAAACGAAATGGAATAAGAACCATAGTAAGAAATTCTTTCTTATTTTGTTGCTAGCTATGGAATGAAATGACATTAAATGCTAAAATATAATTATTTGTCAAAATGCACTTAATTATTGCATGTTATAATTTATTTTAAAGTTAAGAAAGTAGTTTTAATTAATAATAATTAATGAAATGGGAATGGAATTGTAATTCTGGCTTCATGATGTACTTCCAAACATTAGGAAAGTGAATAGAACCTGAATCACGATTCCATTCAGGAGTACCAAATATGACATAGAGAAAATGAATGGTTTAATTGATATTATGCTTTAATTACCAAAAAAGAATCACATAATCCTTTTTTTCCATAAAAATAAATTACATAATCCTTATTCATACAATTAGCAACCTTAAAAAAGAAAACTTCAATTAAGTCATGAGATTACAATTGTTAATAGCAATAAATACAATCACCCAAGAAAGAAAGAGAAGATGAAATGTCCACTTGATTTCATGCTTTAATTGCCAAAAAAAAAAAAAAACTACATAACCCAAATTCATCCAATTAGCAACCTTACATGGAAAAAGAAAACTTCAATTACATCATAAAATAAAAATTGCCAACAAGAATAAACATAGTTACCCTAGAAAGCGAGAGAAAAGTGAAAGGTTTACATGATTTTAAACTTTTGATTATCCATAAGTAGATAAATTGGAAGCCACTTACCAAATCACATGAATAGGATCTTAAGGACTTGTGATGGACTATTAAATCATGAAATAAAAATGTAGTTACCCCAAACAAATAAGAAAAAATGAAGTCTATATGTTTTTATACTTTAATTACCCAAAAATAAGAAAAAGAAATTAGAGATCACTTACCAAATCATGTAAATAGGATCTTAAGGACCTATGATGGAGTTATAGAGTGAAGCTAAATTGAAATTTCACTAATTATTGTCACAATGATGGTACATAACTAATTTTGCTAATTATTGTGGCAATGATTTAAAAAAATAATCTCAAGAGTATAATGCCTAAAAAATTTTAGACTTGACCTAAAATTGCCTTTTCAAGAGGCAACTTTATCGAGACTAAAGCCAACATCGAAGCTCCTTCTTCTTCCTCCTCATCATTTCAAACACAGGTTTTTCTCTCACTAAAAAAAAAAAAAACCATAATGCGTATTCCCTCTCTAAATGGTTGATTTTTGACCCACTTCTTATTGAATTGACACTACATTGAAGTTCTTACCATGGTTACAAACACTCCCTTTCATTAATTTCCAAAAACAACAAAAAATCCATGCATGGTGGTCCTTTTCTCTCTCTAATCACAATGAAGAAAAAAGTGTGTATATATATATATATATATATTATTTGTCTTTTGTTACTTGTAAGTATATGTAATGTTGAGAATTAAGCTTGCATGTGTATATATTATACTACATTGTTGTTTTCATCAATTTTTTTCCCTTAAAATATGTCTAACTAGAATATTGTAAATACATGTATAATACGTATTATAATTACTAGTTTCCATGAATTGATATGTATACCATGAGATTATGTAGTTATAAACCACTGTTTAAGGAAACTTTTACACTTTTGTTAAAAAGTTGGACTAGCAAGTATTGTATAATAAAACTAAGCCTAACAAGAATTGTCAGCTAAGTAGATTTGCATGTATTATGTAATGACATTAGAGTATTGTACATGTATATGTTGGTGAATTTCAATTGAGTCAATTTACTTTGTTGTGATTTTTATCAAGTCGTTGTGATGAATAGGGTAAGAATGTGAGAGTAGTTTGCTATATTAGAGAAAATACTATAGAAAGGGAGGGGGGAAGGAGGGGGGGTGGGGAGTGGGGAGGAATGGGGTCCACTATGATAAGTGCCTAACAACAGTAATAGGGATTCCAATAGGTTAAATTTATGATCAGTTGGTGAGTTTAATTTATAATTGTCTTTGGGTTAATATGATTACCTATCAAGTTGAGTTGATCCACAAGCGTTCTCTTATAGGAGGCACTAAGGATTTATTTTGTACCACATTTGTAAACGACAACCATAATGTTCAGTAGCTATCGGCATCCTCTCAAGGACATGATGGAGTTGTGAGTTAGTAGAGATATATGTTGAAGTTCATGAAATTAATAACTCTATAGCAATTAAGTACGATTTAGGAGGACACGAGGATAATGTTGGGTTTCAAGTTGAAACTAGATGTATGAATCTTAACCAATTCTACCTAATGAAGAACTGAGTAGTAGTACCATGCCTCGTCAAGCTAAAATCTTGATCACAACCAAATCCAATAAGAGTAAAGATGTCAAAAATGAATTAGCATGTGAGGATATAAAAAAAGATTCTGATGATATCGATTTTGATGTTATTAGTGTAAGTAAAGCTTGGCTTCAGAACATAGAAGAACCTCGTGGCTAAGCAAGAGGAATGATTGGAGACATAGGTTCAACACAGATATTGATGCTATTGGAAGTTCAAAACTCATGCCATTCTATGTGGTAATGGATTCATATCATTTAAGAAAAGCATGAATGATGGTGAGTGGAGTTTTAGCGATGAATTTAAGGTATACATATGGTTTCAAAAGAAAGAAGACTTAGTCCAAGCTACAAAGATACACCATGTCTTAAACCACCATAATTTTGTTATCGTAAAGTTGGAAAAAAAGCTCTAATAAGTTAAATGTGCTGACAATGATGGGGGTTGTAAGTGGAGGCTTTGAGCATGCTAGAAAAACATGTTGTAAGGTTTCCAAATCACTAGGTTTGAGGGTCTACATACGTGTTTGAACCCTAACATTAGTTAGGACTACCCTTAATTGGACTTAATGACCTTATCACGTTATATTATTAAGATAGTATAAGAATTGCCAAGTATTGAGGTAAAACATCTCTAAGCAACCATCTACAAACAGTATGGATACACTTTACTTTTAAAGAGAGTCTGGTAAGCTAAGCATAAAGTTATTGAACAAGTTTATGGAAAGTGGGAAGAGTCATATGTAGTCTTCTTACATCTATCAGCTTATATACAAGAGTTTAACCTTGGTATGATAGTTGAGTAGAAGACTTGAGGGACCAACACTATTGGCCATGAGTTCTTTGATAAATTGTTTTGGGCCATGTAGTAAAGCTTTTGTCCATTGCAGGTACAATAATATATGGCAGTCTTATAATTCTGGTTAGGTAATGGCTTATCTCAATGTAAATGGGCATACTAACCGATTTATTCTTTTTAGGAAGATGATCACCATCAACGTTACATTTTTGTATCGAAAAACAAGCTTAAGCTACTCATAGCGACCAGAGTTGATGGTGAAAATCATATTATCCCATTAGGATTTACACTTGTAAATGAAGAATGTCAAGACAGTTAAGGATGGTTTTTGAGGTGTATTCTCATATACGTAATAAAGGACTAGACAAACATATGTTTAATCTTCAACTATTATGCTAATATATGATCTATAATTGAGGGCAAGAATATAGTGTGGCCAAATGATTGGTCATAGCACTGGTGTATCCGTTACATTGCTGGTAACTTCAATTCTCAAGTTAAGAACAAGGAACACAAAGATTTAATAAAAAAAGTTATGTACCAATTGCAACTTCATAAATTCTACATGCACTACGATGAGGCCAAAACAATGAGTCCTCATACTAGAGTATACTTCTAAGAATTACATCCAAGAATGTAAACCCTAGAATGCTATGATGAAGCTCATTTTGGTCATGTAACCACAAATATTACTAAGAGTTATAATAGTGCATTAAGGGATGCTAGGAACTTGTTCGTTGCTACATTAGTAAAGAAGATATTCTATAATTACAACAATTACTTTAACCAGCATAGGATTGAGATAGCTACATAGATGGGCATGGGTAAGGTGTTGACGAAATATGCCAAGTGAAAATTTGATAAGTAGCACAAAGTAGTTAATGGTCCTCATGTTGTAATTTTCGATTACAATGAGCAAGTATTTAAGGTAATAATTGCATTATGCCCTATTATGCATGGACAAAAATGGGAAAACAACCATATAGTTGCACTTATGACTTATCGGTGCACTTGCAACAAGTGGTAAACATACAAGATTCTATGTTCCTATTTAATGTCAATGATGAGAAAAATGAACATGGATTATACAACACATGTTGGTCATTGGTATATAAACTAAGCTAATACCCATGCAATCTGGCTTGATCAATGGGTAGATTGTTGCATCATGATAGTTGATATATAACCACTACCCAATGTAGCTCTAGGCTATCATACCTAATACTAATAGGTCACTTGTCAATATATTGGTAAATCTGGATCTTACCAGGTATACATGTACACATCCAACATCCTTATTCTTGACACTACTTCATTTTTGCTATTATATGCTAACTACACCATTATTTGTAACATAAAGATGGATTTATACATAGGCTACCTTAGATGTCATATGATGATATCATGGCAAAGCAGTCAATGGTGAATAGCATCGTTTAGCAACCTAGGGACATCCTTCTATACAATGCACCTAGGTTTGGATCAGATATCAAGCAAAAAGACTCTCCATTACATGAGCCACAACATAGAGGACACCATCAAAGATGAAGAGGTAGACTAGGTAGAGGGCAAGGATGCCGACAGGTTGAGTTGGACACTAAAGACGATCTTTCGCCTCAACATTACTTTCCCCTTACATTTCTTACGATACTGGAGTTCTAGTTTCAGACACCCTTCATCAAAGAGAGCTCTAACAATCAGATGCACACTCCTCTTACTCCATTTAAGAGGTTAGCTAGAGATTGCAACAAAGACATAGGCGAGGCGCTTACATAAGTTGAGTCTACTCCAATCCCTATGCATGTGTCTTACTCTGATACTTATATTGAGGATGGAGCACATATCACACAATTAGATGTTGATCAAATGATATAACTCTAGCCTGATACAAGTACTTAGGAGACGCATACATATACGTATTAACAACATAGATAGCCTTAGATTATCACTAGTTATAGCTATTTGAAAATTTTAGTTATAATTTATGCACATTTTGTGAACATTTTGTATATACCTGACCAAAGTAGTAAAACTTTCACATTGCTTAATTGTGATTTTCCAACTTATTATCTATCATTTGCTCTGCTATGGTTGCCAATGATGTTAACATTTATGAAATATAGAAACTGTATGGTCTCTTACTTTGTAGGAGTTGATATTTTGGAATATAGTGCAGTTTTACTTATATAGTTTTGGGGTGTTTGCATCTTGTTGTAAAGGGTTCGACTATGTTTATGAAGTTTGTTTAGAGTATTGTTTTATCATTGGAATTTGCCTCTTAAAAGGACAATTTCAACATGTTTAGGCTAACAAACAATTTTTAATCAGGTGCTTATCATCACCTCTTGAAGAGGTAGTTTTAGTCCAATTTAAAATCGCCTCTTTAAGAGGCGATTTCAAGTGTTATACTCTTGGGATTATTTTTTCAAGAGCGATATTTTATGTTTTTTTTTTTCATTTGTTTCCTCTTCCCCATAATCAATGCCATTTTCACTATAAAGGAAAAAAAAAAAGAAGAATTAAGGCAAATGCAGTAAAGGGAAGAGACTTTAACCTGAAATAGACAAATTTTCGAAAGGTGAAGATGAAAAAGAAGCCAGTTACAAGAGTAGGTTTAATGAACATGGAAGAGAGAACATTATATGGATGGGAGAAATCAGAGTGATAGTTGTAGATGTAAACATAGGAATAGTAGATGCACAATTTTGAGATGTGTTAACAAGTGGTTTGTATGGTTAATTAATGTATTATTCTGAAATTTAGAAGAAATATATAAGAACAACCCTTGCTAACTTAAAGTATTTTAAAGTAAAAGCAATTGAGTTTTTAATGTGTGTTAATTAATTGACATTATATTGCCAGCAAACCAGTTAAAAAAATATTTTAAAGTAAGATTTTATCAAATAGTAGTAAAATGGTAGTTAACAACCCTTGCTGGTTTAAATATAATATATATATATATATATATATATTTGTTTATAATAAGGATGTGGATGTAGCTTGGTTTGGCTTAGTTTTATTTTCAATCAAACTAAAGCATATAAATGTAGTTTGGTTTTATATAACTTTGAATTAAATTGTACAATACAGATTGGGAATTTGTTTAAACTATTAAACTTTAGTTTGGTTTAGCCTAGTTGAAGGATTGGATCACATTTTGTAATCTAGGAAAGTGTATTTATTATTTACATATCACGTAATCTCATATAAAAATACTTCATTCATTTGATAATAATTAGTATTAGTATCATATATGTGATTTATGAATTATAGTCATAAAAGTTAAATATATATATATATATATATATTAATAAATGTATCCAAAAGTTCAAGTGCTATGTTATGACAAAGGGCTGATGTCACATTTAGTAACCAAACTTTCCCGAAATGTGCAATTTGCTGCCTAAACATTGAAAAAAATCAATTTATTACCTAACTAAAGTATTTGTTATCATTTATACTACTTAACCTAACTTTCTTAGTGTCCATTTGCTGGTGTGGCATAATTGATGGGTGGTAGTCATAGAATTGAGACATGGCATGGCATATTTGAAAGATACACTTACCTATTTGGGCAACATACATATTATGGGGGGTTCGATATAAGGAGAGGTCACTTGTAGGTATGGAACGATCAAGTGAGTTAGGATAGGAAGGAGAAGTAGGCAGTCTTAGTAAGCTCTAACACGTCAAGTGATAGGTGAAGGAGCATAATGATATCAAACTCCACAATGAATGAAGAATAGGATGGTATTCTTGAGGTGTTTGAGTGTTTTGATCCTTGAGATAGGATTCCAGCAAAATAATAGTGTTAGAGGGAATTTGTCTCCTATCCAAATGATGAAATGAATGGGATATTTATAGGAAATGGTAGGTGTATTCGATCTGTTGGATTATGATGTTGATCAATAACTAGGATTGAAACCTTTTATATACGAGTATTAGGTAGGCTTTTTCCATGGGTTTAGGCCTAAATAAAGGGTTTTATACTTAAATAGTGTGAGCTAAGCTAAGAAAGGTCAGATCAATCCAACGAGCCCTACTCTAAGCCTACCATATCAAATCTCTTTTGATTATCCTGAATTCTTATGAGCTTGACTCTTTTGAGCCCTATCACTTTAGCTCAAAGAGTTAAATCCACTTCGTTATTGAGCTTAAAGCCTATGAGTTAAATTTAGCTCTCTATATTTTACCCCCTGACCAAAGTCCTTTAAACAAAGTCGAAGGGGTTTAGGCATCAAACGAGCCTTTCAATTGACTCTGGTGCATGCACGCCATTGAGTAGCTGTATTGCCACCAATTTTATTCAAGAATTAGCTTAGTGCGTAAATTCGTAGCACCTCATATTTACATACCATGTCTTGACTAAACTAAGTCATACATTGCCCTCATAGCAATACTAAAGTAAATCTTCTTTGAGTTGCTCATTTTTTAGATGACTTCATTTCTTCAACTTGATCTTCATAAGTTGGTGGTGTTGTTAAATTGAATTTATTCGCTAAGTTCATATTAGTATTGTCATCATGTCGACACCATACATCAATTCGTCTTTTTGGATACTCCAAAATCTGAAATGTAATTGTGATCGTCCTAAGCTCATTGTGTAAAAAATGTATCACTTTTCAGACTTATGGCAGTTTTTCAATTTTCAATGACAAGTATTGTAATGTTGTAAGTATTGTAATATTGTAATTTCCTTTGGTGACGGTCTCAAATCATGAATAATAAATAGCTTGGCAATGAGAGAATTGAATAATAAATAGCTTGACAATGGAGTGATTCTCTCATGATGAATCCTAAGTAAGGTGCTAGTTCATCTTACTTTTATGCTGCATACGGCTCCCAAAACTTTACTTAACGATTCAAATCCCTCAAGACGAGTGATAAATCCACATTCCATTATCGGCTCCAAAAACTTTACTTATCGGTTCAAATCCCTCAACGTTCCATTATTGAATTCTCTCAAGATAATATCGGCCTTGCATTATTTAACAAGATGTTGTTGAAGCCTTCAGTAATTACTTTTATATATCTTTAAATATCCGAATTCAAACGATCCCTTCAATTCCTTCAATTCTATATCAAATATATGAAAATGTGTACGCGAGAGGATAGAAAGATAGAACCCATGTCCTTCAAGCGTCGAAACCCAACATTGCCAGCAACACATATAATTAGTAAATCACTTAGCCAATTTTTACCAATGAACGAAGCATTAATTCGGAATATTAGCGCTTTATTGTGAGAATCCACACGTCATGAAACGAATTAATTTTAGGACTTAGTAAACAAAATAAGACTTCTCAAATTGGTGATCTGACTTCACACATTCGGGGCGGGTGTGGTGGTGGTTAGGGATGGGAACAAAATAGATTCGACGAAATAATAGATCCCATAAAATATAACAAATACCAACGCCATAGTGAAGTGTCGCAGTTTAAGTGGCGCACAAATCGTAGAGAATATTTTTTTGTTACACATCATGTGCTTGTATATTCCTCTGCTTGTTCATTTCTCACTATTTCTTTCGAGTGTGCTACCTTCTTTCGTTCATCCTTCTTCTCATACTGCTCATTCTATTCCACTGTCTTCTAAACCTTTCTCATTGATGCTCTACCTTGGTTCTTCCTATAATCCCATATTCTCAACCATTTCTCTATACTTCTTTATTCTCCTCTTGACATTTCATAAGTTCTTTCATTATACATTTTCCCTTCCGATTTCACTTACATCTTGCTTCATACACACTCTTCTTCGATTCTTATTTTGCTCCAGCCTATACATATCTTCAATTTCATTTCGACTTCATTCATGTGACCCCAAACACTACAAATTCTCGTATACTCTTCTTCCTCTTATTTTTATTTTATCGTCTTATTTTTCTCTCTTAACGTTCTTCATATCCTCATCCTTAGCTCCTCCTGAATTTGTTTTCTTCTACCCATATACCTTGTCTTTGGCTTGATATCTCACCCCACTCCAAAAACACAGTCCAAAACACTACATTCCTCTCTTCCATAGACTCAAGCAGTAGAAAAGTAAGTTATGCAAGACTTGGGATTACATGCTCCCTCCCATTATGACTCTAATTTACAGCTTGTAAAACCGCCTTCTCCAAAGAGTTTTTGCGAACTTGTAATCGTAATACGAGTGCCAAAACAGACTTCTTAAGGATACCCATAGAACTCCCACTGAACCTCTTAACTCTTGTAACCCTCAAAACTTGATTTCACCAACCTGAATACCTCTTGCTTAAGAGAAGGATCTTGCTTCACCGAGTAATTCAAATGAAGCCAAAACAGTGCCTTCTACTTGCTTAACAACTAAAGAATTCCCTTTCTTCTTCTCCGACCCAAGAAATACTACAATCCCTTCAACAATTTCCCTCTTGCAAAACCCTTTTGACACCAAAAACAACAATTGATAAACTACTGGTGGCAAATCCTGCAATTCTACATCCTCCATCCCAACAAACACTTTTTCCTGGAAAACGCGCACCCCGCTCCCTCCCCCCCCC
>JAMXBB010000003.1:120759888-120850134 GCA_024138015.1 Lumnitzera littorea | reverse complement strand
CCCCCCCCCCCCCCCCCCCCCCCCCCTCTCTCTATCCAAAAACCACAACTTTCTAAAAAAATATTAACTAATTTTAATACCAACCCTTTAGACTAGCCACATTCGAACAACCTGTCCAGAACTGTGCTTCATCTTTATTCTGAACACTCGATGAATTACTAACAATTAATTCCACTACGAACCGAACACCATCAACGGAGTAGGGTCACTTCCCAAAAAAGGGTACTTGTCATTTTGAGTGAATTGTGGTCAGTGAAAGGAGCATCAACGAGAGAGAGCCTGGTGCAAAAAGAATTGAGGAGTCCGTATTCGTCTTCTTGCTTTTCCAAGCATGAGTGGGAGAAGGACATGAGTTCGTGTGTTTGCACGAGGGTGAGGTGGACTCATTGGAGTCAAACGGATGTGTTTAATAGGGAAAGTGAGAAACCAGATAGGGATATGGTGTAAAGAAGGGCGGAGTGCACGCAGAGAGGAGGTGAAACACGAATTTGTATTTGGGTGGAGTGGATCGATTCAAAGTCGAGGGGGAGTGAAAATGGGTCAGTATGTGTTTATCCTGTTAAAGAAAGGTGATGTTGAGGGTAATGGACACTTGTATCATTTGTAACATTTGTAGAGCTGAGACTGAACTAAGCAAGAGCACGTATGTCTCTTCGCTGTAATAATATGCCTCGGTGGCACGGTTTTCAAAGAAAAAAAAAATCTTGAGGTCCCACATGAATATAGGACTATAAAGCAATCTTCTTAATAAGAAACTTATGTGTGTGTCAACATTGCGGACTTCAGTAACGTAAGCTTGAGGGTATTAAAATAATGGCACGGGCTTTCCCCAACGATCTGGGCGTTGGTGGCTCTACCCAATCCAAGCTTGGAGCTAGGCCATGGCATCCGGATGATTGTCTATTTGTCTTGAATCCAAAGGTTGAGGACACGACATGATAATGTAAATGACCAATGCATTGCTTACTCTATATTGTAGTAATCTTTCTTTCATTCTTTCCACTAATGGCAAATCCAACAAACATAGTACTCCATGTAACAATACTCTTCTTAGGCGTTTCCTTGAATAAAACTCTTGCCGTATGTACACCATTACATTTCATGAGCATATGAATGCGTGCATTTTGAATGATTGGATTACTCTCTGTTTCTTTACTTCGAGCTTTCTTATTGATCTCATTACCACTTCATGCTTGCAACTGTTTTATTACATGATTTTATATTTACTTCCTTCCCATGACTTTTATATTGAAGCTAGTCTAATGTATACTTCTCTTCTTTCTTATCCAACTCATAATATTTTTCATAATACTAAATTTCTTTCTTTTCATCACATGACTAATTGATCCTTATTATATTCAACTTCGTAGGTGATATTCAAAGATAGGTAAGGAGTCTAAAAAGAAGATACCCAACAAGAATAGGGCCGGATAAGTATTAACCATTCAAGATGGTTGCATCTTAATCGTGCCCTTACCATGGGATAAGTGGCTCGATGCAACGATAAAAGAGGATTCTTTTTGGGGTGACACAAGGAGGCAAGACTTGTATAAACAATCGACTGCTCAGGGTGCCTTGCACTTCATCAAGCGAGAGCCTCAAGTGCATAAGAGAAGAAATATAAAAAGGGATTCGGTACTCCAATTCAAAAAAAAAAAAGAAGAAAGAAGTCCCACTATATCCAAAAGCTTGTTTCGCTTCCCTCGGATTCCTATAGTCAGTTGAGTTGATTGGGTGAATTGTATCTTGAGCAACTTAACTTATATTAATACTTTAGAGAAGGAGGACCTATATTTTCCAGTGTATATTTCCTCTCGTTTTAGTTTTCCTTGTTCTAACAAGAAGGAAATTTGGAGGGCATTGATGTACCATTGAAGTACTTGGATATATACATTTGTGACTGTATGGGGCGAGATCATACCCACTCTTAAAGACATCAACACACTCCTACATCTTCATGATTTCGGCGCAACTAATATCACCACTTCTACAATTTCTGAAGAGGACCGAGACCTAATCTCCACTTTGGAGGCCGAAATAAAGAGGGCCATAAACACCCGCATAAAAGATACTTTTAACATTTAGGTGAGACATTTCTCTGAAGAGAATGAAGAATATGAGTGAGCATCAATACTCTTACTTTTATTATTCCGTTTTGCAAATCTAGCTGAGTTACCTCATGAATGGTCTTTTTTTTTTTAGGTATGAATTGGAGGCTTTTATTGCTTCTGGTTATCTTTGTATGTATTTCTTGGCGGTTTAG
Source organism: Lumnitzera littorea (assembly GCA_024138015.1). Classification (NCBI taxonomy): domain Eukaryota; kingdom Viridiplantae; phylum Streptophyta; class Magnoliopsida; order Myrtales; family Combretaceae; genus Lumnitzera; species Lumnitzera littorea. The sequence continues at coordinate 120,847,871 of JAMXBB010000003.1, read as the reverse complement.
AAGACGGTGTGAGCCTACATTTATTTCACTTGGCGATCCGCATAGCGCGTAAAGAGCATTTTTCCTTGGACTATTTTACTTAAGCTCTTTATATCGATGTCTCAATCTCTACCACAAAACCTCCATTCACTTGATGGATCAGTATACTATCATGTCCCATGAGATGTAGTATTCTTGTATTTTCTTTTTTTTTTTTTGTGAGTGGTATAAGGGATACTATGGCTCCTATCTTGATGGGCCCAAATGTAGTAAGTCGCGAGCTTAGGCATGGGCTAATAAGCGACCTCTGGGTGCTTTATTAGATATTCTAGACAATTATAAAGAAGTCACTTTTCGCCCCTATACCAGTAAGATACTTAGATACCTGTGGTTCCCACATTTTTATCCAAAAGAATCGAAGAATATCGTGAATTTACTCAGTACAAGGGAAAGACTCGATGCTGTTGAAGTCGATTTCATCCTTTGGTGCTTGCCTAGGGGTCTCCCCTCTTTACTTGACTAGGATGACTCCTGCAATCGTTGTCTAGAGTGTAAGGTGATGTTATACATACCATACTAAGTCGCTTGCCAATTTGGTTTTAACGAAGGGGCTCTCTCAAAAATATCAGTTGATGATGACTTTGATGAGTGCTATAGATCACTGAGTCCATATGACTTTAGAATTATCCGATTAGGAGTAAGACAGTTGTTTTTTCCATTTATCAGTCACTACGGGATTGCCTCCACTAGTTGGCTTACATACTGGACAGGTTGCTTGGAAGACTTTAAGAAATATGTGACTATACCAGTCGATATCACGCCCTAAAGCAGTAGAGTCGTAACAACTTCGCCGTGTAAATCATTCTAAGATAGAAGTTGGCCTTACAACCGCTATCCTAGACCTGATCTATACAAAGCGTCAACGACTAACCCACTTTGAAGTAAACAATTTGTAATTTAAATAGATCATTTACCTAAGAAAATGAGGAAATATATATATACACTATAATTCAGTTATTACAATTAAAGTTTACAATATTTCTCCATAATATATTTCCTAGTTATTACATTATTCAGAAATGAGAAATTCTAAAGTAAAAGCTTAGACCTTAAAAATATGTGTTTATTCTTCAAATGTTTTTCCTCACTCTCTAAGATCCAGCAATTGCTAGCTTCCAAGTAGTTGTATGCCGCTTCTTAGCCAGTACCTGTACGATGTCTATATGGATGTGAGCAACCACAACTCAGTAAATTAGGATTGAAGACTTAAAACTATACCATAAACATAACAAGGTTATCAATCAACTTATTAGGTGCAATACATGTTCAAGCAAATATCATTGTACGACGTTATTCGGCCCGTCGTGAGATTAGAGAAATTGCGCCCGCTCTAATCTAAGTTGAGGAGTTGCCATTAATGCAACAGCTCATGACTAAACCCAAGCTTGTGCAATGGAGACCTCGCTCCTCCCACGACTACCTTCAAACCATTAACTTCACCCTCGCTGCGACCTCCTCTCCTATCACTTAGTTCAACTAAGGATGAAAAAGGGACCATTATGTAATCTTGCACTATCCCTTTTAAAGGGGTCGGTATTTGGCCAGAGAATCTTAGGTTTCCCCTAATGGGTTACCATGCTGATCTAATTATGATTACAAGTCATATATTTGATTAAGTCCAGTTTAGGGTAATCATTCATTTCATACAAATCATACAATACATGCCAGAACAACAAACAGAATCATAGCATCACTCATAATCAAGCACATACACACAACCAACTATCTAACAAGCACAACCAAGTATAATCTCAAGCCTCCAAACTACAGTAACATATTAATCCGAACTTACCTCGACTCCTCACTCACTCACTCACTCGAGGTCTGACTCACTCAGGCCATCACCGATCATCCTTATAACACAAACATAGTTTCAGTTTTTTTCTATTTTTTTTCATATAACTATTATAGGTTCGTTTTATCTTATAACGCTTATTGTTATGTTTTGTTTAGGGTTTAATATACCTAATTATCTGGGTCTTAAGTTTTTTACAATTATTTTAGGTTTGGGGTTAAGTTCGGGTTCGATTTTCGCATCAATTTCTAAATTAGATTCTAGTTCGATTTCTAATACTATTTTATACTCGAACCCTAGAAATTTGTTTCAACTCATAATGTGAAATTAATCACATTACTTCCAAGTATCCTAAATACCATCACTACCCCTAGTTAGTATTTTATTCCACCCAGTATACTTAAATCTTTATTAGTGTACCGAATTTACTCTTGATGTGAGAAATTTTTACATTTTTCATCTAATTACATAAATTTAAGTTTTCTATCAGTTTTATTATATATCCTTATTATTTATATAATATCAATTTTTATCCTAATATTTTCTATTTATTATATTTCCAATAACTACATATTATGTATTATCACCTATTATATTTATAATACACATTTAATATTTCTATCACTCTAATTACCATCTCCCAACATCAATTATTATTTCAAAATGTCTAACTTCATCCTAAATCAGATTTTACTTCTAATTATCCTAATTTACAAAATTAACTTAAAATTTACTATTTTTCTCTATTACTTATTTACTACATAATTAACCTAATAATTACATCTAACACCCTAAATGCTACAAATATCATACTTCATCAGATTTCAACATCCTAAAACATATAATTATTCACTAAATCAATAATTAACCATTTAATTGCTTAATTAACACTAAATTACCCATTTTATGCCTTATTTTAAGGCCTAAAAATTATCTAAAAACTTCAAAAATTAATTTTTAAAAACGGGCTTTATAGCACTGTTCTATATCATCCAAGTAGTCTATACAAAAATTTTGGGTTTAAAACTACACTCCTAAGGTCATTTATTTCTAAACCAAAACATGCTCGGTTTTGTATGATTTCTTAAGGACCATATATCACAAGACATATTTTTATCAAAATAATATTTTTCCTAAAAACTACATACAAAAATATTTCAAAATAACAAAATTCATAATTTTCCAAGAATATTTACTATTTTTTACAAAATTACACAAAATCGGGCAAGAAAATTGGACTCACCGGTCAGAGTGGCTCCGGCCACCACAGGCCGCCGTAGCCTTGTCAACTAGTCTAAGCGCTACCACCACCGTGTGGTGGTGGTGGCCGTCCACTCCTAGCTACTTGTCTGATGTAGGTTCTCCTTACAAGCTCCAATTGCACAGTTTTCTTTTTTTTTTTTTACCCAAATTTTTTCTTCCAATTTCGATGCTCCTAATTTTTTTCTGATTTATAACTGTCCAAATGAGCTCTATGATTTTTTTCCCTATTTATAGAGCTTTGTGGTAATTAATGTGTATTAAATTGGACAAGACATTGCCCAAATCCCTTAATTTTTTGCTTTTGTGTTGCTCTAATTTAATTGGCTAATTTTTTTCTTATTTTCCCCAGCTTCCATGACCCAATTCTAGATCATTCCTTATTTTTTCTGATTTTTCTTTATTTTTTCTTAATTAATTATGAATTTTATTTAATTATTTAGTATTTTTTAGCACATTACGCGTATTTTAAGAAACTACACGTATTTCTACCTACATGTAAATTCATATATAGTACAAATAAATATTCTTAAATATTATTTAGGTCATTCTATGATTTTTAGCAGATATATAATTTATCTCTAGTGATTCGTTAATTATCGAAATGCATTTTACGCATGTTCGATAAATAACGAATTATATACTTAAAATTTAGAATTTTTATATTCTTTTATTTTATTACTTATTTTCTTAAATTCAAACTTACAGGATCATTTTTACTAATATTTCTGGCTTTACTTATAATTTAGGCTTGATCGGATCTTTCAGCCGATCGAAACCTTAAGTAACTAATTGTAGAGCTTACAGTCAAGAGTGAGCTTCTAATGAGAACTATTTATAAGGATGAATCCCTATTTCAAGCATCCAGTAAGAAAAAGAAGCCACCTTCTAATGCAAGAAATAAGAACAAGAAAGACCATTCCACCCTTAAATTACCTGCCATCAAATAAATTAAGCATTCACAAATTTGTGAGGTATCTCGTTAATATCATCCTTTTGATATTTACACTTTATATCTCATGACTTATTTACTCATCGCTTTTCTTTGTTTCTTTGTTTCTTTATAGGACGAGGACAACAAAAATGTTACTCCCACTTTAAAGAATGACAAGACATCCAAGAAGCTCTCTTTTGTTCTTTTTCCTTTCCCTATCTAACATGGCTTTAGGAAAACACCTCAAGCAAGCGATCATCCTATTGAGGTTGCTGATGATAGTAAGAGTGATGATGAGTCTTCAGACACTGATGAATCTCTCGATGACACGGATTAAGGTAGCGATGGAGACGGTCCACTAAGTAGTATTGGTGATTAAGAGGAAATTCAAGACCAAGTTGTTGTTGAAGTGAATCAGCCAACTAAGAAACAGACTAAAGCTTTGAAAGACTTAAGTAATATTGTTGATCGAGACAACCGTGAAGCCATACACTTAGAGGAGGCTAATATCCAAGAGTATACTAAGGTTCTAAGAGCAGCCGGACTCTTTGATAGCTAGCCAAATAGTATAATAGACGGCATTTCCTTATGCACCATCACAATTGATGATATCACCCCAGTGTACACTCGAATTCCTTCACTAATGGCTCTTGACCATACTGACCCTATTGTAGCTATTGAGGTATTGAAGCAGATTAAGGGGGGTTTACCCCATACAATAGTAATAGAGACACCTCATCCTTCCAAGGCATGTTCTTCATTTCATGGATTCATACTTACATCGAATCTTTTATAGCCGCTAGAGGACTATGGGCTATAGAAGGTGATTTCTAGGTTAAATCGATCTGTCTTGCTAGTGAGATGACAAATACTATAACAACCTTCCTCAGGAAAGCTACTTCACTTCTAGACAAATCTTGGGAATCGGTACCTATTCGAGACTTGCAGCTATTGGTATGCAATGTTACTAGAGCACACGGCTTAAACTTCAAATTACCAATTATGGAAGTGATCACCTCTGAAGCCTAAAAAATGTTAGAATCACAAGATATTATAGAGTGATATGATTGACTTGAAGCTAAGCTTGAAGTGGTTAAGTTGGAAATGCAAAAATGTATTGGGGACATAGATTGCAAAACCTCTATTAGATCAATGCTTCATTGTTGAGTGATCCCCGTTTAAGTCTTTTTATTTATGCTTTAGACTTTTATGCATGTTTGTAGAAACTGAATGAGAGAACACTTCCCCTTTATTACTTAGACTTTCTCATGCTTTTTTTTTTCTATGTCATGGATTTGTCATGGAATGAATCATTGTACTAACTCAATTCTTTTACGAACATTAAGGATGTCATAATAGTTATAGTGCGCATTATATTTAGCAGCACAATCATAATGTATGTCATAATAACTCTAGATCAGGCTTTAAAAATTCGTTTAAAAGAATAGAGAATAGAATGTTGCACATCTTATGTGTAAGCAACATTTGACCATAATTTGCAATCCGTCATTGATAAAAACTTCATTGTGTTAATAGGGTATTACCCACTTTTTAACTCCATTGATGTGATTATGTGTAGAGCATAAGATAGTGAAATGGAGTTATGTATAAAAGGTGTCATGTCATGTACCCAAGAGACAACACTCTTACTAGTTAGCATAACATGAACCCGAGGCTATCTCGCACTTAGGAGGCAAAGCGCTTACTAAGTAGCAATAAAGCCATACTTACTCTAGGTAAGTGTTAATTAGAAAAACAATTGACTGAAAACAAGCTCATATAACTAGAGCCGCATATTTCATTTGAATTGTGATATATCATACTTTTTTACATATGAAACTTTTTTATGTATTGGAAGTTTATAGGTGCTGTGATGGCATCAGTCCTAAGGTTCTGGAGTTTGCAATACCCACTGTCATGTACCTCTTCAATGATGAAAGGCCCTTCCCACTTAGGTGTAAATTTTGGTGTTGAAATACCTCGATGCACATGCTCAACTACATGAAGTATGACATCACCTTGTTGAAATGATCTCTTCTTCACAAAGTGATCATAAGCCACTCCAAGTCTACGTTGATAGTTAATGAGATTACGTTTGGCGGAATCACGCCTCTTGTCTAATGTTTCTAAGTCCAGCATTTATAGTATATCGAGTTCAAGCTCAGCATTTACGACCAATCTAGCAGATGGAATCAAAACTTCTATTGGAACCACTACCTCAACCTCATATACTAATGAAAAAGGAGTTGCTTGTGTCGGCCTTCGTTTAAACGTCTTATAGGCCCAAAGCACCAGTGGCAGCTTATCATGTCATTCCTTACAATTATTATGTACCATATGACTAAGGACTTCCAATAAACTTTTGTTTGTTGCCTTAGCTTGCCCATTCCCTTTTGGATAGTAGGGTATGGATTTAATATGATTGATACTATAAGAAGCTAGTAATTGTCGAACATGAGAATTAATGAAAGGAGTTCCATTGTCGAAAAGGATGCACTTTAGGATCCCAAATTGGCATATAATATTCTCCTTTATAAAAGTTAATACAGTTGGTGGTGTTGCTTTCTTCAAGGGAATTGCCTCTACTCATTTCGTAAAGCACTCTATTCTGACCAAGATCTAAATATATCCCTTTGATGGACGATATATAGGTCCAATAAGATCGAATGCCCATGTATGAAAAGGCTAAAGGGTCGTAACAATATAAAGTGTAACCATAAGGGCATAGATAGCATCACCATGTTGTTGACAAACAGCACACCTCTTAATGAAATTGAAAGCATCTGCCTCAATTGTAAGCCAATAGTATCCTCTATTGAGTAAATAATAATACAACTTTCTTCCTCCTTAATGCTCTCTACACTCTCCAACGTTCACCTCTGTCAGAATTGTTTCTGTTTTAAGAAGGGCAATGCATTTTAAGGGTTTCCCTCTAAATGATACCTTATAAAGCTCACCCTCATGCATGAGATATTTTCTAACCTTGCGTTTTACGAGTTTAGCATTTGTACCATTTGTAGGTAGCACATTATTTTATAAGTAGTCAATATACGAACGCCTTTAGTCTCTTGCACTAGACATAAAATTGCATTCACCTTAATCAGGTAACTCAAAACATTTGGGACAATGTGTTTAAACTTGGAGCGTATCCTCTACCATCGAAGGCCAATAGTAACTTACGCGTTGAATACATCGATATAGCGGAGGTGTCTCTTCTCCACATCAAATCTAGTGATACTTATCCAATTTAAGACGAGCTTCCTTTGCTCTGATACAGCGAAACAACATACCTTCCAAGCCTTTGTAATACAATATTCCCTTGGTGTTGATGAAGTTTTTCAATGTTGAAACAAAGGTTGCACTAGGATGCACCAACTATTCCATAAGCGGGATGCGCCAATCATTTTGTACCTCTTCCTGTTCCTCAAGAAAATTCAATGTTGTACATTGTTACGCCCCAAAGCAGTAGAGTCATAACAGCCCCACCGTGTAAACCATCCTAAGATAAAAGTTGGCTTTATAACCGCTATCTTAGACCTGATCTACACAAGGCGTCCACGACTAACCCGCTTTGAAGTAAACAGTTTGTAATTTAAATAGATCGTTTACCTAAGAAAGTGAGGAAATATGTATATACACTATGTAGTTAAAATTTACAATATTTCTCTGTAATATATTTCCTAGTTATTACATTATTCAGAAATGAAAAATAATTCTAAAATAAAAACTTAGACCTTAAAATATGTGTTTATTCTTCAATATTTTTCCTCACTCCCCAAGATCCAGCAGTTGCTAGCTTCAGAGTAGTTGTTTGCCGTTTTTTAGCCAGCACCTGCACGACGTCTATAGGGATGTGAGCAACCACAGCTCAATAAGTTAGGACAGAGGAATTAAAACTATACCATATACACAATAAGGTTTTCAATCACTTATTAGGTGCAATGCACGTGCAAGCAAATACCATCGCATGACGTTGTCCGGCCTATCGTGAGATTAGAGAAATTGCGCCCACTCTAATCCGGGTTGAGGAGTTGTCGTTAATGCAACAGCTCACGACCAAACCCAAGCTTGTGTAATGGAGACCTTACTCCTCCCGCGACTACCTTCAAACCACTGTCTTCACCCTCGCCGCGACCTCCTCTCCTGTCACTTAGTTCGACTGAGGATGAAGAAGGGACCATTTTGCAATCCTGCACTATCCCTTTCGAAGGGGTTGGTATTTGGCCGAAGAGTCCTAAGTTCCCCTAACGGGTTGCCATGCATGTCCAATTATGATTACTGGTCGTATATTTAATTAAGTCCAATTTAGGGTGATCAATCATTTCATACAAATTATACAATACATGCCAGAGCAACAAACAGAATCATAGTATCACCCATAATCAAGCACATGCACACATCCAACTATCTAACAAGCACAACCAAGCATAATCTTAAGCCTCCAAAATACAACATCGTATTAATCCTAACTTACCTCGACTCCTCTCTCACTAACTCGAGGTCCAATTTGCTCAGGCGATCGCCGATCATCCCTATAACACAAACGTGGTTTCAGTTTTTTCATATAACTATTATAGGTTCGTTTTATCCTATAACGCTTATTGTTAGGTTTTGTTTAAGGTTTAATATGCCTAATTATCTAACTATTAAGTCTTTTACAATTATTTTAGGTTTGGGGTTAGGTTTAGGTTCGGTTTTTGCATCGATTTCTAAATTAGGTTTTAGTTCGATTTCTAAGTAATTTTTTAGATTCTAACCCTAGAAATCCATTTCAACTCATAATGTAAAATTAATCGCATTAGTTCCCGATCTCCTAAGTACCATCATTATCCCTAGTCAGTATTTATTTTACCCGGTACACTTAAATCCATATTAGTGTACCGAATTCACTCATAATTTGAAAAACTTTTACATTTTTCATATAATTAAATAAATTCAAGTTTCCTATCAAATTTATTGTACATTTTTATTATTATCAAAATATCAATTTTTTTATTATAATATTTTCTATTTATTATATTTCCAATAATTACTTATTATGTATTATTACCTTTTATGTATATAATACACTTATAATATTTCTATCACTCTAATTACCATCTCTAAACATCAATTATCATTTCAAAATGTCTAAATCTATCCTAAATCAGATTTAACTCCAAATTTCCCTAATTTACAAAATTAACTATTTTTCCCTATTACTCATTTACTACATAATTAACCTAATAATTACATCTAACACCCTAAATACTACAAGTATCATACTCCATCAAATTTTCACATCCTAAAACATATACTTATTCACTAAATCATTAATTAACCATTTAATTACTTAATTAACCCTAAATTACCCATTTTATGCTTCATTTTAGGGCTTAAAAATTATCTAAAAATTTTGAAAATTAATTTTTGAAAACGGACTTCATAGCACTGTTCTATATCATCTAAGTAATCTACACAAAAATTTTGGGCTTGAAAATATACTCTTAAGATCATTTATTTCTAAACCGAAACATGCTCGGTTTTGCATGATTTCTTAAGGACCCTATATCAAGAGACATATTTTCATCAAAATAATATTTTTCCTACAAACTACATACAAAAATATTCTAGAATAACAAAATTCATAATTTTCTAATAATATTTACTATTTTTACAAAATTATACAAGAATCGGGCTGGAAATTGGACTCACCGATTTGGGTGGCTCCGGCCACCGCCGACCGCCGTAGCCTTGTCGTCAGGCCTGGGCACTACCACCACCATGTGGTGGTAGTGGCCGTCCACTTCCAGCTGCTCGTCTGGTGAGGGTTCCCTTTAAAGGCCCTAACTGCATAGTTTTTCTTATTTTTTTTCTAACTCGAATTTTTCTCTCAATTTTCGCCTCTCCAAAATTTTCTCTGATTTTTAACTGTCCAAATGAGTTCCTGGATTTTTCTTGCTATTTATAGGGCTTTAGGGGATTTATTGTGCATTAAATGGGACAAGACAATTGCCTTATCCCTTAATTTTTGGCTTTTATGTTGTCTTAATTTAATTGGCCAAATTTTTTCTTATTTTTTCCAGCTACCGCGACCCAATTATGGATCATTCATGATTTTTTCTGATTTTTCTTGATTTTTCCTTAACTAATTATGAATTTTCTTTAAGTATTTAGTATTATTTTAGCACATTTCGCGTATTTTAAGAAATTACGCGTATTTATACTTACATGTAAATTCATATATAGTACAAATAAATATTCATAAATATTATTTAGGTCATTCTATTATTTTTAGTATACATATAATCTATCTCTAGTAATTTATTAGTTATTAGATTATACTTTTTACCTTTCCAGTAATTAGCAATTATTATGCTTAAAATTTGAAAATTTTATAGTCTCCTATTTTATTATTTATTTTCTTAAATTCTCGTTTACGGGGTCATTTTTACTAATATTTCTCTCAATAGTTTATAATTTAGACTTGATCGGATCTTTCAGCCGATCAAAACCTTGAGTGATTGGTTGTGGAGCTTACATACATGGGATAAATTTCTTTATTACTCGAACATTCACACCATTACTTATATCTTGAATCAAAATCTTAGATGCCAAAGTAGCTAACACATCAGCATATCGATTCATAGATCGTGTTCTGTGCTCATATCGTACGAAGTGAACTTTTTTACGAAGGTCTGCACTGCAGCCCTATAAGGTGCTAATGTAGGTTCCTTCAATCCAAATTCACTTGTAGCCTGTTTAATGATTAAGTTCGAGTCACCTCAAACACATAAATTGTGTGCGTCGACTTCTTATGCCGATAATAAGCCAAGTAACAATGCTTCATATTCAGCCTCATTATTAGGGCATCAAAAATCAAGTTTAAATGCCAGTAGTACTTCATGACCCTTGAGCGATGTCAATACAATTCCAACTCCTTAACCCTGATTTCCTGCTGAGTCGTCAAATTGCAATATCCATTCTCTTTCTATTTTAACCGTAAAAGAATCCTCATGAAACTTAACCAGTATAGCACCCGTACTCAAGCCCTCTTATGCATTTGGAGAATGTGCTAAAAGATCAGCTAAAGCTTGTGACTTAATAGCTTTAAGGGATTATACCATAATCAAACTCTCCAAGGAGAAGCAACCATTTTGCTACGTATCCTAATAAGGCCAATCAAGACAATAAGTACTTAATCGAATCAGACCAAGTCACCAGATGGATCTTGTGTGCAAGAAAGTAGTATCGTAGTTTCTGCATAGCAAATACCAATGCAAGACAATGTTTCTTGCAAGTCGGGTAATTGACTTAGCTCCCCTGAAGGGTTCAACTCAAATAGTATACAAGTCGCTCTTAACCTTCTACTTCCTACACAAGCAAAGCTCCGACAAATCTATTAGTAGAAGTAAGATATAAGACCAACAGCCTCCCTTTGATGGGCATAGTCATAGTCTATGGGGAAATCAGGATTGTCTTAATCTTTTGAACCGCCTCTTCATGGATTCGATCACAGGGGTAGCCCCAAGAACAATATTCAATTTATGTACTATAAGGCTGGGATCCAACCTAGGAATCTCTTCATAAGTACATGTGAACACATCTCTGTACTCCTTCAGTAGCTCAGTAATATAAACCCTCATTTCCTGCAAGAGACTCTTACTAATGAAGATTGGCCATCACGACTCCCTTGATTGCATCAAGTCCAATTCTTCTATTTCCTTAACCTGAGGCTTCATTTGATCTTGCAATTGTTGTAGGGTAGGCTAAACTTCTTGGACTGGTGTGGGATCTAAGGAGGATAAGCATGCTTCCTTAGATCCCTCAAACTGTCATAAATGGTACACATGCCCTCCATCCTCTCTAATGAAACTTTCGATTTTAGTAGATCGCTTATTCTTTTTCCTCCCTCTAAAACATCCACATATCCTTCTCTTCTTTTGTTGGTCCTCTTGAGTTTCCTCCCATGTAGGCAAGGGAATATCAAATGGCTTGGCTATAGCTGTTTCCCTATCTTTAGTAAATTCATCGAAGAATCCCGATTTAGTAAAATAAGACTCGTATTGTTCAAAAGGATTCTTCATAGCTGGACTAAACACATCTTTCCCATTCCAATGTCCTTTAATACATTGGTGTAACGTTGAAGGAACCAAATTATGATCATGTAGCCACTTCCTACCTATAAGTAAGTGATATTATACAGGCACATTAATCACATGAAAAGTTATGGTGCTATGAATAGGCCTAACTTTAAGATGTACATTAACATACCCAACAAAGTCATTAGGGGCATAACTGAAGCCATTTATTGATATGGGTTGTCTAATTAAGCATCGGACATCGATCCTTGTAGCTTTGAATGTCTTCATCAGCATTATATTTAAGGAAGAACCGTTGTCAATGAACGTTCTTTTAACTAGATAGCCATTAAGAGCACCTTCTACATATAATGGATGGTTATGGTTAGGGCCTTTCACATACATATTTGCTTCAGTAAATAAGATGGTGTTTTCGTACGCCCTGGCCATTCTCTTTACAGGTCGCGCAACGCTACACTCCGCATATTGACCTTTAAAGATCTACGTAAGTGCAACCACAGCTGCAAGCCTGGTATTTTCATCAAATCCCAGTAAGTTGAAGAAGTTTCTAAAGTTTGCGGTCTTTAATAATGTTGTGACAAGAGGTAGATACTCATCATCATAAGCTTCTATTGACTTTTCCTTACTTCCAGAAGGCTGTGCGTCGATCGCTTCAATCATGGAAAGGTCATGGCTGTTGGCATTGACAACTCCTCTCTGGTCATTATGAGCTAGAAGTAGATTATTTTTTACATCATTTTTGTCCATAATTAACTCTCTAATGCAACTCGTTCATTGAATATTCTCTTTAGAGTGAAACAATCCTTAGTTGGATGACCGACAGTTCGATGAAATCTGAAATACTTAAGATAACTCTTCTCCTCATTTGTAGAGAGTTGTTCAACCCTTGGGAGCTTGAGATTTCCATCGCGTAACTATTAATCCAACATCTAATGTACCTTAGCCATTAGACGAGGATACGTCGATATAGGCCTAGAGTCGTAAGACTTATCATTTCCAAGTTTCTTTGTTTCTTTTTATGACTCACCTTGAGTAGCATTCATAGACGAGGTATGTTTATTGAACCTTCTAGCTTTATTCCTTTGCCAAGCCATCGAATTATTAATCCTTCATGCATTCTCAACCAATGCAGCAAAAGAAGCCAACGATAGGTTCTCAAGATAGACCACGTATTTAGAAAACATCTCTTGAATACAAATCTTAATTAGTTCTCTCTCATCACAAACATCTTGTTTATCCAAAGAACATTCTATAAACTACTCAATATAATCCATGAGATCTTCCTTAGACCTCTAACAAATTTGTCCCATGTCAGTAAGAGTTACCCTTTCTTTAATGGAGAAGAATTTTTCTAGAAACGTCTTGTATATTCTACCCCACAAATCGACCAATCCTAGTGGGAGATTGACATACTAAGTATAAGCCTTTTCTGTAAGGAATTTTTAGAATTCTTTCAATTTCAAATCGTCATCTAAGCCACAGACCTCTAGGGTCTCGATGAATTTCAATAAGTATTCTTTAGCGCTCCCCTTCTTCCCATTAAATAACATAAACTTTGGACTCACATAAGCCTTTGGATATGGCTTAATAGCGATGTGTAAATGATATAAGCTCCTCAATTCCAAGACGACTAACATAGATTTTGCTTGTATCTCTCTTATGTACACATCCAAATCCTCTTTAGTCACAAACAAAGCCCTCTGAGTAGATGCTTCTATCCTTATTAGCATTACAGGAGTAGGATTAATGAGGTTTACAAGAATAGAATTCGCTAGAGCCGAATTCATAAGGGTAGGATGTACAGACTCAACAATCGTAACACGTGGAGTGATACGTGAAGACAATGAGCCTCTTATCTAAATTCCCTAATTTACTAGTTCAGGCAGGGTATGCTGTGTAGACACATATTCCATTGCATAAAGCTGTTCCTCAGCTTTAGGAGCATCTTGCTCACCAGTAATTAAGGGATTGAGTAGTTGGGAAGGTGGTATAACATATTGTTGCATCACATTGGAGGGACCCACAGTAGTTGCCCCTTGTTGCGAAGCAATGAAAACAACTAAAACAAGTACACACTAAGCAAACATTTCCCTAAGCTCATTCAAACTCTGATTAGTTTGTTGTAGCTCTCGCACTAATTGAACATTGTCAGGAACAACTTCTTGAGCGCCATCTCCTTGATTTGTACCTCCTATTAGAGGTAGATTCTAGTTATTGATAACAGTAGTACCATCTTGTTCTTGATCGTTAGCATCCATAAGATTAGCATGCCTTCTTCGTAGAGGTACCATGATGTGAATGTCAAATCTTTCCTTCCTACTAGAGTTGCCAAGAAATGTGGAGAGTTCAATATAGGGAGAGGTTACTTGCGTACTGCATGATAGATCACATTACACGTGACTAAGGAAATAATTTGATTTGCACGTAAGTACCATGACGTGAATGTCAAATCTTTCCTCCTCAATGGAGTCGTCAAGAAATGTGGAGGGTTCAATATAGGGAGAGGTCATGTGTGTTCTACGTGATAAATCGCACTACATGTGACTAAGGAAATGAACTAACTTGTACATATTGGATGATCAAGTGAGTTAGGATAGGGATGAGGAGTAAGCAGCCTTAATAGGCTCTAACATGTTAAGTGATATGTAGAAGAGCATGATGGCATCAAACTCCACAATGAATGAAGAACGGGGTGGTGTTCTTGAAGTATTTGAGTGTTTTGATTGTTGAAACAGGATTCCAGCATAAAAACGATGTTAGTGAGAATTTGTCTCCTATCCAAATGATGAAAGGAATGGGCTATTTATAGGAGATAATAGATGGATTTGATCCGTTGAATCATGATGTTGATCAATGGCTAGGATTGAAGCCTTTTATATATGGGTATCAGGTAGGCTTTTTCCATGGGTTTAGGCCCAAATAAAGGGCTTTATAATTTATTAGTGTGAGCTAAGTCAAAAAAGGTTAGATTGGGCGAACCGATACAATGGGTCCTATTCCAAACTCACCATGCCAAATCTCTCTTGATCATCTCAGATTCTTATGAGCTTGACTCTCTGATCCCTGTTACCTTAACTCAAAAAGTTAAATCCACTTCATTATTAAGCTTAAAGCCCATGAGTTTGATTTAGCCCTCTACACATATTTATCCAAATTCTCTCCCATGAAACCTATAAATATGGGACAAACCCTACAAGCAAGATACTTCACATACATTCACACTAACGCTCTCATTCTCTTGTCTTTATTACTCCCACAAACATTGGCTTTAAACATTAGAGCAATCGTGCCAAACAACCCCTTGGTGCCCATTAACTAAGAGTAGGTGTAGCTCAATTTGGTATGGTTTTCCCTTTTTTATCAAACCAAACCTAATATAACAGCTTAGATTTTTTTTTTTTTTGGAAATCGAACCTAACCATACGGTTCAATTCATAAATTTTTTAAAACCTAATTTAAACTGGTTCGATTCAATTTAATTCACGGTTCAAACCATTTGTATCAAATTTTCACTAAACATTTTTATTTCCAATAAATATGAAATTTTAGATAGAATTTAGTCAACTTAATATTAATAATTGATACAAGATTAAGATAAAGAATAATAAGATATGAAAGATTTAATGAAATCTATGAAGATTGGAGGAAAAAGTAAAAAAAGTACAAAATAATTGTATAAATATTTTTTATTTAACTAAATGGTTCAATTTGGTTCGAAATGTACAATTTGGTTAGCTTTTTTGAATTGAACTACAAACCGTTTATATATAACCGAATCAAACCATAAACCAAACGATTCATAAAAAACCTAATTTTTTTGTTCAGTTCGGTTTGGTTCGCTTTTGATCTGTAGTTTGTGGTTTTTTTTGCCTAGCCTTACCAACCACTAACTACATTTTATCTTATAGATCTAAGCCTAATTCTAACAATCTCTACCGGTGAAATTCAAGTGGCAACATAAGTCATATAATATATTTTTAGCATTACGTTATATCTTTGTGTTCGAGCTCTCAAGTTATGATAAATAACATACTATTTTTGTACATTTAAGTTTGTATAAAAATACAACCTAAATTAACTTATTTTAAATTTTGCACTACCACCTCATTTAATTTTAAATGACTTGTTATTGGTTCAAATTTCTAAGCTTATTTAATGGAATTAGTTTATCATTGAGAACTTTATGTGCTAATGTTAATTCATACTCACTTATATTTCGTACATTCTATTAGTTATTCCTAAGATAGCGTATTAGAAATTTGGAACACTAAACAAATACCGTATATAAGACTATAGCAAAAATGAAAGGTAAGAAACATTAGGCCCCTTTTTCTTTTCCTTTTCAATAGGATAAATGAAATTATTTATTTAAAAGAAAAATGAAAATAACCTTTTTGTTTGTAAAGGAGTGTTTATTAAACAATCTAAAGAGCAAAATTGATTAAACATGGTTCCACAAATTTCTATGCTTTTCAAGTGCTCATAAGTTAAAATAAAAGGAAATAAATAAGATCAATCAGTTGCTATTTTGTTGAGAATGCATGAAAGCAGGATAGATAAGGTAAGAAGAGAAATAGATAGAGTCTAAGCATAGGTTATAAGTAGACTTATGTAGTTAATCTGTGAGCAAAAGTCAATAATATGTCTAATTATTTTTCTTTTATGTATCCATTTTTTTGCCTTTGTTTCTCGAAGGATAGACAACATTGTCTGTTTGTTGACTTTTCCTTGTGAAGAACCGACTGAGAGATTCAATTGAGATGGACAAAGGTGAATCCATCTAACACAAGAACCTATGATGATAGTGTTAATGATTGAAGATAATTTTGAATAAAGAGGACCACCTAAATAAATATATACATACATGGAGTGTATTCTTGGAAATTGGAGGGAAAAAAAATCATACTAAAGATACAAAAGCAAATCTATCCACTTTATATATATATATATATATATATATATATATATCTTATTTTCAGTAATTAACATAAGTGCAATATATATAGAGAGAGAGAGCTTGGCACTTAGGCCGACATTACAGGCTACTACATACCATGAGAGCACAGGTCTGCTCTCCATTTTTTCCATGTGTCGTCTGTAAATATTTATACAAGTAATTAACACCCTGCATATACTTACTCCACTGATTCAGCTCAATACGAATCTTATTTGGCGGACCCTCTTCACTCTTTTACATCCTCTTCTCCAATTCATGCCCACAACTGCCCCAATGACAAATCCACTAGCGTAACCCATGGAAACAATCATCCAGTCAATTTCAAACCAATTGTTCGAAGCATCATCCTTTTCTAATGATGGTGGAGGTGATGTTTCAATGATATCTCCACATTTCCTCGACAAAGGAAATCCACAAAGACTTGGATTTCCTTGATATGAGCTACTCTCAAAGGTATTGAATTGTTTGGACTGAGGTATGGGACCTGTAAGTTGATTAAAGGATACATCAAAGAATGAAAGTGTAGAAATATCCGTTAACTGTTGAGGAATTTCACCAGAGAGCTTGTTATGAGAAAAATCCAGAAATTCCAACTTTGTCAGACCATTCAAGCTGAAAGGGATTGAACCTGTGAGCATATTATTGGACAAATTAAGAAAGCGTAGCCCTTTGAGTGTTGCAATGGATTTCGGAATCTCTCCCGTAAAATAATTGTTAGAAAAATCAATCCCTATAAGGGACTCTGGGATTTTTGTATATTCTACGCTCATGCCCCTTTCCGTCATTGTTGCTGCATAGAAGTACGTAGAAATTCCATCATCGATAGATGCATATGAAAATATCCAACGTTCCTTTTCAGCATCAACTTTCATTGCCGTCCAACCTTCAAAATACCGAGCTAACGAGTGGCCAGTGAAGTTATTATTGGAAAGATCGATGATCTGCAATTGAGGAAACTCATAACCACCTGATGGTTTCTCTATGATCCCATGAAATCTATTACGACGCAAGATGAGTATGCTTAAGTCTGGAAGTTTGCCTAGCCAAAAGGGGAAAACATCAATGATGTTATTATTTCCTAGATCGAGGAATTCTAGATTTGTGCAATTTTCCAGATCTCTCGGCACTGGCCCCTCCAATTGATTGTAGTTCATGTCAATCATTACCAAATTGCATCTATTCTTTCCTAGTTGAGGAATGGGTCCACTAAAATTGTTGTGCTGCAGATTCAACACAGATAGTTTACCCATACCGACCAAGTTAGTCAAACACTGTGGAATAATACCACTCAGGACATTATTACCTATATCGAAGAACGTAAGGTTGACAAGATTGCACACTCTTGTTGGTAATTCTCCAGAAAACTCATTGTTTGAAACGAGGTAGTATTCGAGGGAAGAGCTTATTGAGGGGATAGGAAGCGATCCTTTCAACTGGTTGAACCTGAGGTCCAGATATGTAAGATTCCCTCCCCACGATAATGGCAAGTTACCCTCAAATCTGGACGAATGGTTATGAGAAAGGTAAAAGCTTACATTATCAAATTGGAAAAATAGGTTTGCCACTGAAGGGGGTAGCTGACCTTGCAATTTACAGTTAGCGAGACTAAGAGATCGCAAGGAAGTCAATCTTGAGAGGGAATCTGGTACTGAGGACGATATCTCCACAGAGGTAAGATCGAGATCTTCTAATCTGACTAGACTCTGCACCAAGTCCCTTAGACTGGGATTCATAAGTGTCAATTGATTGTCAGACAAATCAAGAGAAGACAAGTTAACCAGATGTAGAATTTCTGATGGTACTTGTCCTCTAAAGTTCGAATCAGCAAGGTTAAGATATTCTAACTGGGAAAGATTGCCTATAGCAGAAGGTATTTTAGAGTAATGGAAGTCGTTGTATGAAAGATCGAGTCTCCGCAGGTGACCAAGCTTGAAGATGCTGCTGTTAGAGTTGATGGAACCAGAGAGACCGCCACATAAAAGAA
The DNA here is from genome assembly GCA_024138015.1 of Lumnitzera littorea. Classification (NCBI taxonomy): domain Eukaryota; kingdom Viridiplantae; phylum Streptophyta; class Magnoliopsida; order Myrtales; family Combretaceae; genus Lumnitzera; species Lumnitzera littorea. The sequence continues at coordinate 120,828,821 of JAMXBB010000003.1, read as the reverse complement.
TAAGGCCAATCACATGTCCGCTATGCTCATCACACTCTACGCCATCCCAATAACAACAATCCCCATCTTCGCCTTCTACTGTCCACAACGTCAAACTTACTGTACCAACTAAGCCACTCTGACATGGCCCTCTGTAAAAGGTGGCCTTAAACTCCAACAAGGCATACCTCTCTTCTTCGTGACATTTGGGTTGCATTTTACTGTTGGAAGAATGAGAGTCAGAAGTATAGAACAATAAGAGAAGGGACAATAATAGAGAGACAGAAAGAGATGATAACTCCATGGAGAAATGGTGTATTTTAATGGACACTAAAGAAAAGGTGTATGCCTTAAATAAGCTGTGTAGTATGCTTTATATTGAACGATCTTTGCACCTTCGTAAGTTTAGGGACCCACTTTAATGATGCAGGGCCCAACTTTCTCATAATCTGACACTCCTGGAAAGACTTGCTTAAGTCTTCACAAAGATTCCTTGAAAAAATTTATCGTAGTCGACACCGTGTTGGAAAGACTTTTAGCCAAATGAGTTCACTGTCATTATCAAACAAATGGAAGACAGAAGAGAGACGAAATTCTCCCTTTGGAAAAATTTCTCCAGTAAATGACTGATAGACCCCACCATATTTGGTATATTTTCCAATAGTATTTATACATCTCTCCTACATCTTGGGGGTTTTTGAAATGGGATTCACCATTCTCTTGTTACAAAGATTGCAAGCTCATCGTGTGTAAACTGCATATTTATGTTTTACTTCCGTTTGTTGTTGTTATTTTAATTGGTATATAAATGATTTTTTTAATAATATATGGGCAGACAAATACATATAGAGAAAATTGTGTTGTGTAATTTATAGAATTAATTATATGAAATATTATACAAATATCAATTATACCAGTTACTAATGTCACATGTATTAAATGCAATTTTGGTTTTTGTACTAATGTCACCTGTTGCAACATACATTTACTTGCATTGATATCGCATGCGACATACATTTGTTATATTTTTAATACAAACGATAAATAATTTAATAAAATTGTATTTACTAAATGCGATATAGTAACAATAACATGAAGTTGCATCTTAGGAATACAATTTCTTTATTAAATTAAATACTGCATTTCAAACATGGAATTTAAGTTTTGTATTTTGGTAAATTTTTTTATACAATTCTTATTTACGTAATTTTTTTTAGAGAAGTAGTGGACACATATTGAACCCTGTAATTTATATTGAATGATTTTTTTGTACTTTTTTGTTTTTTTTTTTTTGGACCGAAGCACTTTTTTGGGTTTAAAATTAAGAAAAAAAATGGTGCTCCTTTTTGACGTTGAAGAGTTTTGCTTTGATTTCTATTTCATTAGATTTCTCTTTTTCAAGACTGTGTATTACACGTTTGGTGCAGGTCCGGAACTTATATTTATTTAATAAAGTAATGAAGTAGTACTTTATCTAGTTATAGCTAGACTTAGAGATAGGTCAAACCCAGTCCGGACCCATTGGGTCCCAACCCTAAGGGCTAGTGAATCATAACCAACTCAACCAAGGCCAATTCCAAGCCGATTCAATAGGCCCACCGCATTTGCTTGTGACCTGTCATCTTTTTTTTTGTTTTTTTCCTTTTCCTAGGTAGTTTCATTTTTCTCTTTTCCTAAATTATGCATACTAACATATTTGAATTTTAAATTTGAAAGAAATTTAAATTTAGATAATAAATATTTATACAATATTCCATCACATATCGGTATTGTACCATAAATTAAAAAATTATATTGTACATGAGATATAATAAAAATGCATATATTATATTTCAACAACTTTAAAATTAAATCTTTTTTATTTTGCTACGTTAGCAGTTGTTTATGTGTTCAGTACATGAAATTCATAATTATAATTTCAGAATAATTTTTATATATTTTTTAAAACCTTTAATGAATTGCTTAATTTTTATATTCAAGAAAAACCGTCATATTTAGATGATTAGTCATTTCGATTTTTTTTTTATAAATCATACTGTACAAACTAATTTTTATTTTAACACTTTCAATTTTCAAAATAATAGTAATATCGCTAACTCCTAGATTTAAAAAAAAAAAAGCCAATTAAAGCTTTTTAAAAAAAAATTAATATAAGTGTCAAATACGTAAAATAGGCAGAAGAAAAATTGCAAATACTAATCAATTGAAAAAAAAAAAAATTTCTCACTGAACCCAATCGAACTGAAAGGTTGAACCACCAGTTCATCTCCTATGTCAATAACTAGCCAATTCAGGCCAGTCATCACCTATGACCTACAAAACCTACTCGGTCCAATCCCAAGTTGGACCAGATCAATCCAAGTCTAGACCAATTCATTGAACTGATAGGCCAAGTTTAATCTAGTTCATAGGTCGAATCCATCCCTTCCCCAAGTCTAGTTACAATCAAGAAAAAGAAAATATCTAGTTGGCAATTTTCAAGTTTGATTTATGTAGGAATGGAAAAGATGAATCAAATTTAAAATTAAAATATTGATAACCAAATTGAGCTGTGATCAATTACCGATACTGAAATAATGCCTACTGCTATCATTGTTGTACGCCACCACTTAATATTAAAAGCTTTCAAATGTCTAAAACCTCCTGAAATACGAGTTTATATGGTAATTATAAAGTTTGGATTTAATTAAATATCCCGAAAAAATAAAAATTCTCCGAAACAAACACGTCCAAACTTGAATCTTAGTTTTTGTATGTTTCATATGTGGAAATTGATCGAAATAGAATTACCGTTTTAGATTTTATTTTCTTTTTTCATGTTTGAAAGCGTATTAAAAGTCAAAATTGTGATTCTATAGAATCAAGAATTCGAGCTTTAACGAGGAATTCGATTCTTTAAAGAAGAATTTGATGCTGCTTTCAGACGGTAAAATCGTAATTTTATTAATTCAATATTTATTATTATTAGTTAAATTACTTATTTAATTTTTAATTTAATTATAACATATAATAATTAAGATTATTTTTTATAATTATTATTACATATATATTTAATTTTATTCTGATTCATGGACATTTTCAAAAATAAGAAAGCCGTATCATTCCAATTCATTTAATTTCGCACCATTCCCATATATTAAACACGTAGAAAATATTCGTGTCTCGGAAAGATTTTCGTAGTCCACACTCTTGGAAACACTTTATTAGTTTACTTTATTGACCAGCTTACTTAATACGTTCATTAAATTAGACCTTTTACGAACGTGGAACAAGAAAATATAGACATGGCAAAAACTTTCTAGTAAAGAAAGACTACTAGTTTTTATTTATTAACCATTCTCCTTCCCCCCCCCCCCCCCCACCTCCCCTCCTTTTTTTTTTTTTTTTTTACTACCTTTACGAACTTGAAACACGCACACCGACATGATAATTGATACTGTAAAAGGTTACGGGCACTCAACCATGCTCATCCTTTAATCGGCGAGACTACACTGTTGACAATAATTAGGAGAAAGGGCCGTTCAAAAATGAATAAGCTAAACTTATTATATTAAAGAATAAAAATGTTAGGATCTTTGTATGATTGACCCTAAAATTATTGGTTGGAACCTAACAAATTATTCGGGCCCAAAGTTGTTTTTAAAAAAGTAACAGCAAGATCTGGACTCAAGTGTAAGTAAGTTAGTACTCTTACTTATACTTTATAAATATTGACTTGGATGTTGTATGCATTTGTTTAAGTGAAGTGGACAAGGAGGAATCTCGAGAATAAGAGTAAGCTTTTGAGCAAATTCACTAAATAGCCCTAGTAAATGATCTCATGTGTGCTATAACTGATTTTACCTATTCATAACTTATCTAATTGCAATGAATTTAATTGTCTTGAGTGTGAATATGACATGATGTCTAATGAGCTATTGAGATGAGTCCTAATCTTCTAGTTAAGCATGTTGTTCATTGACTCATGTCTTGTAAATATAACATATGTTGCTGTTGAGTTGCTGATTTATCTTTCATAATGCTTGGTTTTATACTAACTTAACTAAAGAATTAGGTATTAACCCTGCTTCCAAAGGTATTCGCTTAAGTGAACCCGATACTAAAACTTTAGAATTTAAATGACATGAAGTAAGAGTAAAAGCTGGATTAGGAAATAAAGTTGCTTGGTATTTATGTGACAAATAGTTAACACATTCATGACATGACATGAAAATGACTTATAGGTCGAGTTTTTTAAACTTGAGAGTTTACTAGGCAAAGTTTAACTAAAAAGGCTATGTTTTACTCTATAAACAGATTGTTTTGTAAAAGCTGTATTTTCATACATATAGATATGCATCAACCAATAATATTTACCTCAACTATGGTTATTGTGAGGCTAAGTTCACTAGGTTCCTAGAAACTTGTCTAGATGCCCTGATTGAAGTTAACCAACTACATGAGTGCTAAGCTATGTAAGGATATCAATACTGATGCATGCTACACGCATAAGCAGGACATACCATTATAACACATTCATGTTTGTGAGTTGAACTCGTGTTATGGTTTTGCTCTCATGTTGTGATATGTAAATGTTTGTATTATTGCTCGCCAATCCACTCTCAATCAGCTTATAATAAGTTGAGGGAAAAAAGTGTTTTATCATTAGGTTTTGAAATAGAAGTTGGGCAATATACTTAGTGGGGATACTTTTGGAGGCGCTAAAAGAGTCAACGGCTTTTGAGAGGAATATTTCAAGTTGAAGTATAGCATTGTCAAAGATACGTAATGGGAAAAAAAAATGTGCCAATCTGTATTATAATCTTTTGAATATTTGACAATTGTAAATAATTGTAGTTTAAAAATCTAAAGCTGCACTTGGATAGAAGTGCCAACTTTGTAACAAAAGTTGGAATATTCGAGTTATATGTAAATTAAGCAAGTGTACTTTTGTCATGTAGCATCCTTTGTTATATCAGGATATGACAATATGGAAGTACTATTATGAATCTCACAACATCAACTTTAGAAAACTTAACCATATAAATTTTACTAATGGCAAATAAGTGTAGAATCTGGTGGAAATAAAATAATATTTATAGATAATATCGTCTTTCCATGATGAGTTTCGAGCTAAAATTTAAGTTATGAGCACTTAAAGATATAAATTATCACGAATCAAACAACATATGTTATATAACATTTGGCTAATTGTGCTAAAAGTTACATGAGATATTAATATTTTGGGACACTTTAATTGCCCACTAGAATCTAAATTTAAGTTTTATAATTATGTCATGAAGTGGACATTCCAAGCTAGTAATTATATAAGTACTATCCAAGAAATCATATAAGTACTTAAAATGATGTATATATCTATGACTTATGCAATCCATTCATAAAGTACATACATTCATATTATATATATATATATATATGTAAAGCTAAAAGTACATGTCTCCATATATAATATGTATTTTCATATATAAATGTATGTTACATGAATAATATATAGTTAAATTTTATGGGTTATATTTAAAATAATGAATTGGACACACACATACATATAGAGAGTTAGAGCAAGAGAGTGTATGTGTAACATGGAACTATATTATTATCAAATGTGGTCATACATAAGGATGAGTGGGTAATCCTATTGTTATATAGAACACATATCCATACCTTACTCAATTAGTTAGGTCAAGGTGAGTATCAGTGTTCATAAAGATAAGTTTTAAATAGCAATTCCTTTAGAACTTGCTCCCACAACAAGGGTATCCCTTCTTGCACCGCATAACTACAAGTTATAAGGTACTTTGTACCTACCCTATAAAAATTACTAAAAGCACAACTCTTTTCCTTCTATACGTTTCCTTTTCTTTCTAGTTCTTCCTAATATGCTAATGCTAAGGGCTAATTGTAGTCTAGTAATGTCATAAACATAAATATATATATTTGCAAATAAATGGTTAGAACTATTAATCAAGTCTGAAAAAAATTCTTTTAGGATAGAAAGGAAATGTAACCAAAATTGCTATTAAAAAAAAAAGAAGTGAAGTTAAGATTTATGAAAAGAGAAGAAAAATTTGTAAGTTCCATGAGATACCATGCACTCTATAAGTTCTACAAAGTACAAGTTTCAAGGTAATTGTAGTATGCAACAAGACAAGTTTCGGTTCAAAAATTTAAGAATCAATACATATAGTGTAGGGCACAAATGATTACCCACTCATACATGCTAACCTATAGCCATTCATGTGGATACACACACAAACACATATATACACATGTGCACGTACACAAACACACAAATAGACACATTGTATTTAACTTTATTATATCTTATTTACCTATAAAACTTCAACCTATATACATAAATATACCAAACCTTCATCATCTAAATCATTCTATAAGATTCTTAACACGCTTAACCTAATTTTACTCTTTATAACACTACTTTATTTAACAAAAGCATATTTTTACTAATAAGTGCATTAGGTCACATATACAATAATAAAATTGGTGAGAATTAAGTTGAACCCATACGGAATGATGTCTAATATTTAATAGTATTAGTCCTATCTAAATCTAGGCAAATAAACTTAAGGATTTATAAAATAATTAAATTCTAAAAACTAATTAAGCAAGGAAAATTAATTAATTAAGATATTCAATATCTTAAAGATTCAATTGTAACCAAATAATTAGAAATATTGGTTAATGATAACAAAAATATCTTTAACAAGTTTAGTTTCAAAGTAATTTAGCATTAAAAATTCTCTCTCACGAAGCAAATGCCCAAGATTAACAAGCTTATTCTTTCTATCACTAGACAAGAAATAAATTAAAGTAATCATCTCTAATTCATACGTTTTAAGTGAATTAAAGCCATATGATATATCTTCTTTAATTCAGATCACCTGGTTCATGGTAAACAATTAGAAAAGGTCTCATCACTCACTCCTAATTAACACATATTTCAATAGAATCAAACACATGTTGTCGTGATTAAGGAATTAAAGACTTAAACAATAAGTATAACTCATTAATTGTTTATCACAATTATTCAATAAACAATATCAAATAAATTACAAAGGAGAAACAATAAATATACAATATCCAAATTAAGAATATGCATAAGCTAATGCATACAAACTTTGAATGAGTTTCAAGCCCTATCTCAAGATCAAATATTACTCCTATCACTTCTGATGTTGAATTCCAAAAGCTACTTAAAAGATGTTCTTGAAACCTAATTCTAGTTGAATGAAAGGAATAAAAATGAGTTGCAATGATAAAAGTTGTTTCTAATTGTGTTTATGAGGCCTTTTTATAAAAGTACATATGTAAGACAACTTTTGAGCTTCAAATATATATAAAAATAAAATATTAGTAAGGCATTGCATCATCATGCCAAAGGATCATGGTGTAACCCTTGCTCAGGTCTTTTTATGCTTCAAAAATCACAAAATAATTAGAGTGGGAGAATCACACTCAAGACCGTAGTCGTGGTCCTAGCCATAGTCCTCTCTATACACCAATTTCTCCTTCGCTTTATGCTCATTTATTCACAATTTTAATGCATGGTCATTATTCATGGGTATGGTTCTTTTTAAGGCTTCAAAACTCATTCAAAAATCATCAATCTCTTCAAATTAATCAAATAAATCCTAAAATCAAAATATAAATAAATTAAACCTTAAATTCGATATAAACATCCTGAAAATCTTATAAAAGCATTGGAAAACTAACTATAAAACATATGCATTTACACACTCATTAGTTATATATATAAGTTAGAAAATTTACATAAGAAAAATCAACATTTAAGATCAAGCTCGAATAGAGAAGTGAACTTTCAAGATGTAAAATAGAGGATCAATGTTATCATTAAGTGGTTTAATTAGATGATCTAATTTTCAAAGTGATTAAAATAGAGAATTAACATTATAATAAGTGATATAAATAAAAGATTAAAGCTCTAATTTTATTTCCCAACTTCCTCCGTTTCAATGTTATATTTAAGCTACTTATCATAACATTGACCCTTTATTTTAAGCACTTGTTGGAAATGTTAATCCTTTCTCCTAAAAGTTAAATGAATTACAATGTCTTCTTAAATTTATGAAAACTAAATGAAGACTTAGTTATGATAATATAGGATATTCAAGTTATGGAGATGTTAAGTGAAATTAGTAATAAGTAACTGGAATTATACGCTTCATTGCATTTGTAAATACAACTTAAATACTTAGAGATTATATGATGTTGTAGCTACTTTTTGTGTATAATTCATAGAATGTGCAAGCATAGTGCTTATATTTGGATGTCACAATGTTGATTGGTAGCTAAGCTACATATATGGTGTATTATTGTAGTATGTTGTCTTCGTAGTGGAGTGTCCTCATAAAGGAAAAGAAAAGATATATCATTGACCACCTCTAATTGGAACCAATTAAACTAAAACTAAAAAATTTAGTGACCAAATACCTACCTTTAGGAGATGCAATAGGTTACATTTTTCAACTTAAAATAAATGACAAGAGAGGAGGTTATGGTTGGTTTACAAGTTTAGGTCAGTTATTAGTTGTTTGCATATTGGTAACCCAAATCCTCAAACTTAGATTAAAGTGGGGAATATTTTTTTAGTCTCAAATCTAGCCAAAAATGATATGTAGATGACACTTGATTTGAAACTATATCACTTAATAAAATTGATTGTAAACCTTATTTGTTATTTTATTATTGTAATAATGCTTATTTTCTTCCGTTTATCAAGGCATGAGCTCTCATACCCTTTTAAGTTGACTTATAGATTTTGATTGAAAATATGATGTGCCTAGAAGCTTAGTAATTACCAAGCTTACTGTAGGTGAAAAGAACGAAATGGGTCTTTTGAAATATCGAAGAAAAATTAGAATGGGTAAGTCGACAAACTAAATACAGTAGCTAATGTGAAGCTACTCGAAGGATAAGACTTACCAACGAACACAACACGACTTGATACTTCACTTAATGTAACACACAAGTTAATATTAAGGTCCACCCACCACTAATCTTAAGCTACTCGATAAGATTAGATAAGAGTGTATGAGAATTGGACTTAGAGAGGAATATATTGCAAGAACAAGCATATTCAATGTCTGTAAGGAATGTAAGATCACTGCAGCTATAAAGAGAATGGACTATTCATAGTAAGTCCCTACGGTAACAATACAAATAATGAAAATTACAAAAAGGCATACATAAAAAGGAGATTCCTAATACATATGAAAAAAGGTAAAAAGGACAAAGGATAAAAGACAAAAAGGAATAAAAGTACAATGCCAGGTAAAAGGACAGGTAGTAGCTCGTCAATGGTTCTATACCAAGGAATGTTTGGGTACAGCAGCTGAGCTAAATCATGATGTGACGGTATCGGGATTCCCGAGATGAATAAAGAATACCGTAAGTATTAGTAGTAGGCCGAAAGAGAAGTGTTCGACCAACAGGAGCCTATGTCTTAGCACTTGGCAAAGAGTTCTCAACAAGAGAGTAGTCGGCGTCAGCACAAAGGACAAAGCGAAGCAAGGTATACCCACCTAGAGCTCTCAAAGAGTTCAATTACCATTCTTCTATGTACTGTTTCTCATCCTTGGCAAGTTAATGAGAGAGAATTCTTTAGGTGAGAGATTGGAGGCCTCTTAGGCATACGCGAGTAAGTGGACCAAAGGTCGGTAATCCATCAAGATGTCACATATACAATTACCTCGTATGAGTAAAAGGTACTAATGGAGTGAGTCAAAGATAGATTTAAAGGAGATTGTTAATCTTGCTTAGTTTTTTTTTTTTCGGTTAGGTCTTCCTTATGTAACTTAGTTTGGCTTATGCCTATATACCGTAAAGAACTAAATAATGTTTTATCAATTACTATGAATAAGGAACTAAAAATTACATGCATAATTATACAGTATCATTCTACCACAATTTATTTTCCTACTAACTAATGATCTCTAAAATAATTTAGTTTATAATACCCTATGTATATTTGTAACGCCCTAAACTCAAGACATCACAACTTAACACGTATCCTTAATATGTATTAACACATCCTGCATAAACGATTTTCTAGAATCTCCAAAAATTTCAGTAAAGTCTCCAAATAATCTCATAAAATTAATTCTCTTAAATAAATTAAAATAAATTCTAAATAAAATAATTAATTATTTAACAACAATTAGTAACTAAAAGACTAAAATTCTAACTATCCAAACTCATATAACATTCTCGAAGAGAAATATGTAGTTACATCTCTTCCCATCCCATTAGTAGTAACAAGGGTTACCAAAAATCATTATAATCAATCAATTCAACTATAGTTCTAGCATCTGAAAAATTAAGGAGTGAACTGAAGCTAAATGTGCAATACGCAAGCACATGCATATGAAAAACCAATGCAATAACACATGTGATATATACGGTAAACAAATAAAACCTAATAGGTTATTATCTTCAATTAAGTCCTTCAAACAACACAAGATACTCATGATCCCGCTCACACAATCGCATATTTAATAGTACTCACAACACCATACCTAAGAACTACCACCTCTAGCCTTAGGATTTCCCAATCCACCTCAAATCGTTTCAATTGGCAACTCCACTAAGAACATTGTCACTTATTGATCATCGAGATGTCCTTTAAGATTCTACTACTACTAAACCCTAAGCCGAACTATGAATAGATAACATACAACAATTAAAAGTCTAATACTAATTAGTCCACTTTGAATTAGCTATTCTAACAATCACAAACAACAGACATGTGTCACATACCTAGATTAGCAGTTCAGAATTTGACAAAGTCGAACAAAATCTTACACCTAAAGTATTACACAAAGAATAAATTTTTTTTACTAAACTATTCTCAATTCCTAAATCTTTAACTTTCTATCCTTAATTTGTCCTTTTAACTTAATTCTATTGAGTAAACAATTATCTAAGTTAATAGTTCCTAAGTGAGGTTTATAACATATTGTTATTACTTAGATTTATAGATTAATAATTAAATAAATTAAGGGAAAGTACTAAGGGCAGCCATGCCAAGAGCACAACGTGCTTTCGGCCTTGCTAGTAAGTACGACTTGGGAAAACATACAACACAGTCGAATTTTGGCTATGTGCAACTCCTACTACAAACCCAAAACACACTCTAGCACTAGAAAATACTAATTTTTCCTATCCGCCACTTATCAAAACTGATCCAATACCCTTATTGTCTCAATCTATTCTTTTGCTTTTCATCAATTACTAATAATTAACACAAAAGAGTCATTAAGTTTTGGATTCTTACTTGATTTTCTCAGAAGATCTTATATGAATCCTAAAATCACCACACCAAAACACCTAAAAAACCAACCTTCAAACATGGATTTAATTAAAACCTTACCGTGGATTGTATTCCTTTAAATCTTAACATTTTCTTATTGTAAAATTCCTTCTCTTGCCTTTAGGGTTGCTTTTTCTCATTTAACCATTCACATACAAGAACACTAATTCCAAAATTAATGTTAGAATCTCCAAATCAATCGAAAACCACAATGAATCACATGATTTGCTCATCTCTTCTTACCTTAGGACTATGCGTATGGTTACACAGCTGAGTTAAGGAAATGAATTGCTTGATGAGGATTTATGTCTAATGCGAAGAGTAATAAGATGAGAGTTTATAAGGCTAGGTTAACTATAGGGGCTGAATCCTTGTAATTCTTAGAATACCCTCTCTTTATTTTATTCTCTTCTTAAACTGTCCTTATAAAAATTAATATGATTTCTTTATTATTTCTTCATATTTAAAGGTATTACAATATCAGTCAATGAAAGTAGATAAGTATTTTAACTGTTATCATAGGATGGTTTACAAAGTGTCTCTTAAGGCTATACCGTTTTAAGGTGTGACAAAGATAGGAAAGAGAAATCAAACGATTGACTTTAGTTGGGTTCGTCACCTCTTAGTCCTTATTATTAATGTTACCTCTTGAGAGGGCTTTATTCATATACACTTTTATTGATTTCAAAGGTTTTGTCATCAATAACTAGGTATATAGGTTTCAGTTTACTCAATTGATTATAATACTAGAGCTTTTGGTTTGCAAGAAAAGAAGCTCCCTAATGCATTGGATTTTTTTCTCCTAAGAATTAATTACAAATTGATGTACAAGAGAATTGTCACGCCCTGAATAGGAGGAGTCATAACAGTCCCGCTGGTAAACTAACTTAAGATAAAAGCTAACCTCACAGCTGCTATCGTAAATATAGTTTACACGAGGTTCGTATAACTCAACCAGCCTAAAGCGTCCATTCTGATACCTGTGAATAACCAAACATATGATATAGCTTTACAAAATACCTGTTCTATATAACCTATTGTCTCATAACACAACATATTTACATAAACGTCTTACCTCTAAAGTCAAAGTATACAATCAAAGTTTATTAAAAATCACAAGTTTTGCAAACTATATACAATAAGTTAGGAAACTAGTGGGTGTCTCAAGGAATTCCTAAAGTCAAAGTTAGCAAACTATATCAAGTTAAGTTATTAATTATTGATAGTATACGTAATTTATACCATTACGTATTATATATCGTTTCAATCGTATCGAAATATACTTTTAATTTATTAAATCACGTTTCAATTCCAGTAGGGTTACCATAATATGCACATTCTAGAATATTATAGAGTAATAGGTTTTATTACTTAAGATTACCCAATTTTAATAAAATTAATTTCATTGGGTTTATACAAACCTAACAACACATATTACGGATCTTATTTCTAGAGATGACTTTTAATGGGTAATTCCAGTTTTTAATACAGTTATACATATCTATATAAATATTACTGTATTGTACCTAATTTATGTTATTAAACTGTATTTTTACCTTATTCGTCAATTTAATGCTATACTATAAGTATTATCTAACCCTAATACACATATAATGTATCCCAATCAATAAAATATCATTAAATATATTAAAAATACCATTTTTATCTAATCTGATCAATACACCCCTACATAGTTTTTATTCAACTATTTAATTCATTTTAACTTATTATTACTAAAAATATGTCCCGATTTGTAATTTAAGCCATTTTACTATGTAAATTTGTAATAAATTGTTCAGCTCACCAAATAATTCCCCAAAAATTCCTATAAACTCCTAAAAATATGGGGAACTCTGCTATTACTTGGTTCAAGTTTTTGATCTATCACTTATATATTTGTATTTACGATTTTACCTTTGAATTATCCTAAATTACCCGATTATGATCCTTTTGCACCAAATTAATTTCAATCTAACCTAACATTGTTATTATTTACTAAAGATCAGTACATGTCCATTTCATTATTTAATTTCATAATTTACTATTCATTTCACAATTTCAACCTATTTTTGAGCTATTTTTAGGCCAAAAATGCAATAAATACTAAAAATATTCAAATCAAAATTTAGGTTATATAGAAATTATTTATATATCATACACATCCTACACAAAAATTTTGAGCCAAAAAAAACATCATTTAGTACATTTATGTTGCAATTCAAATTTCAGATGAATATAGTTTTCTTAAGTAAGTATACTAAATATTATGAATTTTTAAAAAATAAAAATATCAGATGAAATCATATTTGAAATAACCTAACTACAATTTTTTTCATAATTTTCTGGGTGATTTTGGTTTTTTTACAAATTATTGAAAAATAGGGTAGAAAATCAACCTAGCTATTCTTGGATGCTACGATGGCCAGCGGTGATTGGGTGGTTGTCAAAAGCCCTAGACGTTGGGGATACCCCTTGGTGGTGAAGTGGCTCAACAATAGAACATGGGGGCCTTAGGAACTAGCTCAGCTCAGTTTATGCTTTGTTTTTCCTATAATTTTTTCTAATATGTTCTGTTTTCCAGATTTTTTTTTCTCACAATTCTAGGTTCTAATTTGCTAAACTAAGACTAGTCTACTAGGGTTTGTTATTTATAAGGGGATTTTCTGTCGCATGGGAATTTTTTTTATTTTTTCCTTCCCTTTAACCTAAGTACGAGGTTCCAATCTCCTCTTAATTCATTATTGAATCATCATCCAAAATCAACAAGAGGAGGCTACAATTGAAAACAGAATATTCCTTATCACTCTCCAATTTTTGGGCTACAATTGAATGTACTTTGGGAAAATTTTAAGTGAATTTGATAACTATATATATAATATATTAATATTTATCAGTTATTTATTACATACACATATATATATTCCGTATACATATCATGTGTAATGTATATTTATACTCACATAATAAAGTTTCTAACATATCTTTTATTTTTAAGATATGTTTCTTAGTTAATTTCATGAATTCAACATAATATATATATATAAATAATTTAGAGTTAATTTACAAGTATAATTATTATTTATACCTAGTATACTCATAAAAATACGAGTATATTCATATAGCAAATTATACTATATTATCTCATTTTATAATTTAATTAACTTATCTCTAAGTTCCCGTCGCAATCTAAGCTTAATTTTAGAGGTTCTGAGTATTTTAGTATTACATTACATAATCTTACTTCTAAGGGCAAAAATTGGGATTTTAGGTCACTATTTCCAAAATCTAACTTCGCTTTGTCACTTTATCTAACTTTTATATCTTAGTCATAAAATTTGAACTCAATTGATTAATTTTCCCGAAAAGCCCTAAATCTAGGCTCAGTTGTCCTAAACTTAATTTTTAGGGGCTCACACTTTCGCCCCCCCTTAAGAAAGTTTTGTCCTCAAAACTTCAAATCTAAACACGATAACTACTTATTTATTGATAAAACTTATGATTTACCTTTTTCTTTGAAAAGTGTCAAGTAACAATTTTACATCGCTGACTTCAGTTCCCAAGTTAGCTCTGTTGTTGGTGTCACGCCCCAAAGCGGCAGAGTCGTAACAGCCCCGCCGTGTAAACCATCATAAGATAAAAGTTGGCCTTACAACCGCTATCTTAGACCTGACTTACACAAGGCATCAATAACTAATCCGCTTTGAAGTAAATAGTTTGTAATTTAAATAAATCATTTACCTAAGAAAGTGAGGAAATATATATATGCTATAATTCGGCTATTATAATTAAAGTTTACAATATTTTTCTGTGATATATTTTCTAGTTATTACAGTATTCGGAAATGAAAAATTCTAAAGTAAAAGCTTAAACCTTAAAAAATATATGTTTATTCTTCACATGTTTTTCCTCACTCCCTAGGATCCAGCAGTTGCTAGCTTCAGAGTAGTGGTTTGCCACTTCTTAGCCAGCACTTGCACGACGTCTATAGGGATGTGAGCAACTACAGCTCAGTAAGTTAGGATGGAGAACTTAAAACTATACCATACACATAACAAGGTTTTCAATCACTTATTAGGTGCAATGTATGTGCAAGCAAATGCCATCGCACGACGTTGTCCGGCCTGTCGTAAGATTAGAGAAATTACGCCCGCTCTAATCCGGGTTGAGGAGTTGCCGTTAATGCAACAACTCACGACCAAACCCGGGCTTATGTAATGGAGACCTTACTCCTCCCACGACTACCTTCGAACCACTGTCTTCACCCTCACCGCGACCTCCTCTCCTGTCACTTAGTTCGACTGAGGATGAAGAAGAGACCATTTTGCAATCCTGCACTATCCCTTCCGAAGGGGTCGGTATTTGGCCGGAGAGTCTTAAGTTCCCCTAACAGGTTACCATGCATGTCCGATTATGATTACTAGTCGTATATTTGATTAAGTCCAGTTTAGGATTATCAATCATTACATACAAATCATACAATATATGCCAGAACAACAAACAGAATCATAACATCACCCATAATCAAGCACATGCACACATTCAACTATCTAACAGGCACAACCAAGCATAATCTTAAACCTCCAAAATACAGCATCGTATTAATCTCAACTTACCTCGACTCCTTGCTCACTCACTCGAGGTCCGATTTGCTCAGGCCATCGCCGATCATCCCTATAACACAAACGTGGTTTCAACTTTTCATATAACTATTATAGGTTCGTTTTATCCTATAACGCTTATTGTTAGGTTTTGTTTAAGGTTTAATATGTCTAATTATCTAGGTATTAAGTCTTTTACAATTATTCTAGGTTTAGGGTTAGGTTCAGGTTCGGTTTTCGCATCAATTTCCAAATTAGGTTTTAGTTCGATTTCTAAGTAATGTTTTAAATTCCAACCCTAGAAATCCGTTTCAACCCATAATGTGAAATTAATCACTTTACTTCCCGATCTCCTAAATACCATCATTACCCCTAGTCAGTATTTATTTTACCCGGTACACTTAAATCCATATTAGTGTTCCGAATTCACTCCTAATGTAAGAAATTTTTACATTTTTCATATAATTACATAAATTCAAGTTTCTTATCAGATTTATTATATATCCCTATTATTTATATAATATCAATTTTTATCCTAGTATTTTCTATTTATTATATTTTCAAAAATTTACATATTATGCATTATTGCCTATTATGTACATAATGCATTTCTAATATTTCTATCACTTTAATTACCATCACTAAACATCAATTATCATTTCAAAATGTCTAAATTCATCCTAAATCAGATTTTACTCCTAATTTCCCTAATTTACAAAATTAACTTAAAGTTAACTATTTTTGCCTATTAATCATTTACTACATAATTAACCTAATAATTACATCTAACACCCTAAATGCTATAAGTATCATACTCCATCAGATTTCCACATCCTAAAACATCTACTTATTCACTAAGTCAATAATTAATAATTTAATTACTTAATTAACCTTAAATTATCCATTTTATGCCTCATTTTAAGGCCTAAAAATTATCTAAAAATTTTGAAAATTAATTTTTGAAAACGGGCTTCATAGCACTGTTCTATATCATCTAAGTAACCTACACAAAAATTTTGGGCTCGAAACTACACTCCTAAGGTCATTTATTTCTAAACCGAAACATGCTCGATTTTGCATGATTTCTTAAGGACCCTATATCACGAGATATATTTTCATCAAAATAATATTTTTCCTAAAAACTAAATACAAAAATATTCTAGAATAAAAAAATTCATAATTTTCTAATAATATTTACTATTTTTACAAAATTACACAAGAATCGGGCTGGAAATTGGACTCACCGATTTTGGTGGCTCCAGCCACCGCCGACCGCTGTGACCTTGTCAGCCAGCCTGGGCGCTGCACCACCATGTGGTGGTGGTGGCCGTCCACTCCCAGCTGCTCATCTGGTGTGGGTTCCCTTTAAAAGCCCTAATTGCACAGTTTTTCCTAATTTTTTTCTAAACCGAATTTTCCTCTCAATTTTCGCCTCTCGCTAATTTTCTCTTATTTGTATCTATCCAAATGAGCTTCTAAATTTTTCTTGCTATTTATAGAGCTTTAGTGTAATTATTGTGCATTGAATTGGACAAAACAATTGCCTTATCCCTTGATTTTTGGCTTTTGTGTTGTTCTAATTTAATTGGTTGATTTTCTTTTTCAAGTTATGACTTGCCACAACTAAATTTGCATCATTCCACACTCTTCTAATTTTTTTTCTGATTTTTCCACAATTAATTTATAATTTTATTTAATTATTTACTAAGTTTTTGGCTAATTTAAGTAATTTCGCATATTTTTATCTACACGTAAATACATGTGGGGTACATGTGAACATTCCTAATTATTATTTTGGTCATTCTAAAATTTTTATTCTACATATAATCTATCTCTAATAATTTATTAGTTATTAGATTACAATTTTTGCCTTTTCAGTAATTAGCAATTATTATGCTTAAAATTTGAAAATTTTATAGTCTCTTATTTTATTATTTATTTTCTTAAATTCAAGTTTACAGGGTCATTTTTACTAATATTTCTAGCTTTACTTTATAATTTATATTCGATCAAGTCTTTCAACTGATCAAAACGTCAAATGGCTAGTTGTGGGGATTACAGTTAGACTATTACCCTACTGAACTTTCACATACTCTACTTCTCAATTTGTTATCTTTTGAATTCGATTTTCTAAGAACTTGATCAACTTTTCCTCAATGGTATAGTCCTCTTGTAAGTCTACTAGTTTCAATTCCATGACAGTATCTAGATTCTTTACGAATTTTCGTAACATTGACACATGGAATACGTCGTGATATCTAGCTAAACTTAGGGGTAAAGCAATTCAGTACACAACACTTCCAATTCTTTCTAAAATTTCAAAAGGTCCAACATATCGGAGACTTTATAATACCAAAACGCTTAAATCCCTTAGATGGATTTATCTTTATATACACATGATCTCCTACACCAAATTCTATAAGTTTTCTTTTCAAATCAACCCAACCTTTGTATCGATCTTACGTTGCCTTCATCTTTTGTCATATTATCTTAACTTTATCATTCATCTGACCAATCATGTCAAGTCCTATCATTACGTATTCATCATTTCCCCAAACAGCAATGATCAACATTTTCTTCTATATGAAGCTTCGTATGGTGCCATCTGAATCGTTGCTTGATAACTATTGTTATAAGCAAATTCCATTAATGGCAAATACCAATCCCAGTGGCCACTAATGTCCAAAATATAACCTCTTAACATATCCTCAAGTGTTTGAATAACTCTTTTTGACTATCCATCGGTTTGTGTATGATAGGTCATACTAAACTATAGTTTAGTTCTTAAAGATCAAAGTAAACTTTCCCAAAACTACGATACAAATCGGCTATCTCTATCTATTACAATGCTCATCAACACACCATGCAGTCTAACGATCTCTCTAATATACAGTCGTGCCAACTTTTCCATTGAATCACCAATTCGAAAGGGTAAGAAGTGAGCACACTTTGTTAACCTATCTACGACAACCCAAATTGAATTGTGGCCTGATCTCGTCCTTGGAAGTCTTATGATAAAATCCATTGTAATATGATCTCACTTTCATTGGGGTATTTCTAATGGTTGTAGTAACCCATTGTGTCTCTAATGTTCTGCTTTCACTTGTTGGCATGTATTATACCTAGCTACATATTGTACTGCATCATTTTTCATGCCTTTCCACTAAAGCAATGATTTCAAATCGCGGTACATCTTATTCCCACCAAAATGCAATGTGTAACCTATGTCGTGTACTTTGGTCATTATTTCATTTCTCAGCTTTGAATCACTAGGCACACAGACTCTATTCTTATATCTTAGCATACCTTCAACATCAATTTTAAAGTCAGGTACATCACCTATATTCAACTTTTCCTTGATTTCCTTTAATCTTTGGTCCTCATCTTGTTGAAGCTTAATTCTTTCTGTCAGGGTTGGTTGTACTACTAAACTCATCAACTATGCCTCAGTTTCATGCCATCTGAATTCAATTTCCAACTTTTCAAATTCTTTGACCGATTTACGTTAAGTAGTGAGTAATGAGGCCACTTGTTCATAGTTCTTGCGACTCGACGCATCTGCTACGACATTGGCTTTACTAGAATGATAGTTTATGGTCAAATCATAATCCTTGATTAGTTCCAACTAACATCTTTGTCTTAAGTTCAGCCCTTTTTGAGTGAAAAAATATTTCGAACTTTTATGATCTATGCATATCTTACAATGTTGCCCATATAAATAATGTCTCCAGATTTTCAAAGCAAATACTACAACCGCTAATTCTAAATCATGAGTCAGATAGTTTCTCTCATGAAGCCTCAGTTGTTTGGACGCATATGCAACCACTTTCCTATCCTGCATCAATACACATCCCAACCCACTTTTGGAAGCATTACTATATACACAATAAGATTTACTTATATCTAATAAAATAAGTATTGGTGCAGGAATCAAACAATCCTTCAATTCCTGGAAACTTTGTTCACATTCATCACTCTACTCAAATTCAACATCTTTTTGCGTCAGTTGAGTCATAGGTTTGGTGATTTTAGAAAAATCCGTTATAGTAGTTGGCTATTTCCATTTAGCCACTACTTTGACTTTCTCAGAATCGACTAAAATTCCTTCACCTGACACAATATGTCCCAAAAATGATATTCTATCTAACTAGAATTCACACTTACTCAGTTTAGCATACAGTTGATTGTCTCTCAACTTTTGTAAGGCTAAACGTAGATGATAGGCATGATATTCCTTAGTCTTAGAATAAATTAAAATATCATCAATGAATACCACAACAAATTTATTCAAGTAAGGTTAATAAATCTGATTCATCAAATCCATAAACACAACTGGTGCATTTGTTAAACAGAAAGGCATTACTAAAAACTCATAGTACTGGTATGTAGTTCGGAAAGCTGTTTTTAGTACATTCTCCAACTTAATTCGTAACTGATGGTATCCAGATCTTAAATCAATTCGTGAAAATACAGTAACACCATACAGTTGATCAAACAAGTCATCAATCCTAGGTAGTAGATATTAATTCTTAATAGTCACCTTATTTATTTCCCAATAATTAATACACAACCTCATGGTTTCATCTCTCTTTTTCACAAATAACACCGGCGCTCTCCAAGGAGATACACTAGGTCGTACAAATCCTTTGTCCAATAGCTCCTGAAGTTGTTTCTTCAATTCTTGAAGTTCTATCGGCGACATTCGATATGGAGCTTTTTATATTGACTCGATTCCTAGCACCAATTCTATAGAAAAGTCTAACTCTTGCTGTAGTGCTAATCTAAGTAGTTCTTCCGAAAAGATATTAGGAAACTCACTTACTACTAGTATTTCCAATACCTTTGGGGTTTCCTTCTTTCCCTCAATGGCAAATATCTAGCAAAATTGTCATTCTTTAGTAACTTCACTTACTTCCATTATTGATAATCTGAGACTTTGCTCACCCGTTCTTCCTTAGAATATGACTTTACTGTCATCTAAGATTATGTTCTTATTTTAGCAATCCACTTTAGCTCTCTGTTTGGACAACTAATCTATTCCCACATTGACATCATATCCCTTAATTGGTAATACTATGAGTTTTATTGGGAATTATTGCCCTTGTATTTGTAATTGTCCATTATCTAATATTTCCTGTGTTAACACTTGCTCTCCCATCAATGTTCTTATCCTATATGTGGATTTGATTTCACTTGTCTTAATTCTATTTCCCAAGATAAACTCCCGACTGCTAAATGAGTATGATGCTCTAGTGTCAAACAATGCATAAGCAGCTCGTCCATTTACAAGTACATTTCCTGAAATAACTACTAGTGCTAAAATTATCTACCTCTTAAGTACTACACTTAAGTCACATCTTTTCATAGTTCTAAACACCATCTACAAATATATGTACAACTAAATCATTGATAAGTAAAAGTTATGAGTTAGTTTTACATACCTGTTACTAAGCCTTAGCCAGTTCCATCAATCTCCATTTCATCATCCAACCCCTCATGAAAGCATTCTTCCATCCATTCATTAAAATCCTCAATATCTTCTTCTATTCCCTCCATTGCAAACACCCGTGCTGGAACAACAGTTATCTCTACTCCTCTAGATTTCTTTTTGTCTAGCTTGACTACAATATCTAGAGAAATGTCCTTTCATTCCACACTTAAAGCATTTTACTACTTTCATCTTTGAATACTTCTTCGACATATGATTGGGATCACCATACAGATAGCACTTGCCTCTTAACTAAGCGCATTGCCTGGGGAAATGTTAAGGTCCACACTTCCTGCATCTCAAATTTCCCACCTTATCATAGAAACTAAATCTAACCCTATTTGAAGCAGGGCCACTAGTTACAACAACTAGCTTCTTTCCTCTCTGGTTCAAGTTATTATTTGCACCTAAAAATGTTCTCTTAAAAGCGGGCCTGTATTGATTAACTCTCCTTATTTTCTTACTCCATTCATTTTGCATGGGTAGTCAATTATTCTCCAGTTCACGCGCCTTATCCACAATCTGATGATAAGCAGTGAATCCATAATCCATTAATTTGTATCTCATTGTAGCATAAAATCCATTAAGGAATAGATCCTTCTTCAACTCCTAATTATCCTTGTACAATTCAGGCACATATTGCAACAGTCTATTAAATTCATTCTCATATTGTACGACACTCATAGTGCCTTTCATTATTTCCATTAACTATCAAGTCATCTAATTTTGCATACTAACAGGGAAATACTGTCTCTTGAGTGCCTCCCGAAATACTTACCATGTAATGGGGCCTAGCATTATTCTTGTTGTCGAGTCCCACTAGACTCGTGCTCCCATCTTTAGCAAGAAAGTGCCATAAGTTACTTTTTGATTTTTAGGAATCTAAACCGTGCTCAATCTAAGCTAACTAATCATTAGCTAAGGCAGGCTTGCCCATTTCACTTTCAAAATACCAATTTGATTTCATAAACTCAGGAAGTCGACTTGTATCTTGGGGTTAAATCACTCTAAGTTTAGCTTTGGTTCACCACATTTCCACCGATGATTAAATGCTGGATTAAAGCTCCTTGCTGTTGGATCATAGTGTTCATATTAGCTAACATTTGTCCAAACTGAGTTGGGTCCATCATGTTCGGAGTAGGTGGTGGTACGTCATTTCTAGGTGATTCTAGTGGATTAGGAGGGTTGGGAGGTGTTACTTCTCATTCAGGTCGATTATTCTCATTCTCATTCCCATTCCCATTCCCATTCCCATTCCTATTTCTATTTGCTTTCTCTGTCATATTCAGATTCACAATTCACTAATTCTCAATCTTGCACTCACATTATGTATACCTAAGGTTAATATTTGACCTAAGCAATTCATATTCACATATAAATCAATTACTCTCTGCATTAGCAATACACGACTACAAATTTCCTCATCAAGGATCTTACTCGACATAAGACCTATAATACTTCGTTCCTCTATAAGCAACGATATCTTTATATATCACACATATACCTATATATCATAAGTTCATTGCGATTCACCTGTAACATTATATCATTTCCATGGGGATATCTCATACAGATACAAAATAATAAAGACATGCATTTTACAATAATCATAGGATAATCGACAGTTTACATTCAAAAGATCACATTACTTTATTTACAACACCAAATTACACATCTAATTATCTATATACATCATTTTCATACTTAGTAGCCGCAACATCTAAAAATACATTAATTACATTCAAAAAGTCAAAAACACATCAAAATTGCTAGGGAAACCTAGATACATCAAGCGACTAGGTCAGGTGATATCAAAAGCCCTAGACTTATCTACCTACCATCTTCTTAACTTTCAGCTACTTCCACTATCTAGAGTTACTACGTCTTCCAGGGTAAACCAATCTTCCATCCCAGTCTCATCAGACTTCGAGCTAATCTCCACCATTTCTGGGGTATCTGGTATAACTACTACCTCATGCACTTCACTCTCACTATCCTGTACTTCCTTTTCTAGTTCAACTTCCTCTTCCTTTGGATCCTCTTTAAGGTCATCATCATTATTCACTCCTACATTTGGTTGTACTTCTTGGGGTAGATTGTCAAGTGGTATTACAGAGAGTTCAGGCTCATAGGGCTGTAATAGTACTTTTATACTCTCAATTTCATCTAGGGGGTATTTAGGAAACCAATTGACTACACTAAGAGGATAGTTTCTAGGAATATGTAGAACACTTAAGGTTACCTGATCAAAACCTAAGGGATAATCCTTACCTACCTCTACTAAAGCTAGAAAATACAGTATAGGGATTCTTACAAATAAAACCCCATTTTCCCGGAAATACTTCTTCTCGTAGGTAGCTATAGCAGTATACTCATTATACGCAGGTCTTAACTCATCCTCCATTATCTTCCAATCATCCTACATATTAAAAGACATTCCATGCTTATAATTCTCGATAATCTCGTAAATAGTACAAAACATTTTTCAATCAGCTATATTTAGCAACAGATTCTACATCCAAATCCTATACTCAATGGGAGTCTCATCCCCTTCTTATTCAAAATTCCACCATGCATGTAATAAACCACTCTTATGAATCTAAAATAACAAGTTAAAGTCAGTTTATAACCCCGTTTTATACATACATATATATATCTTATGAATCTAAGCCTTTTATATTCATCACTAACTCTACTCTTAGTGATCCTATTATCTACTCATTTTAGTTAGACGTTTTAAAGCTTGGTTCTTTTATAACAGTACTCTAATACCAACTCATAATTGTCACACCCCAAACATAAAAAATCATAACAGTCCCGCCTTGTAAACTGACATAAGATAGAAGTTGACCTCAAAACTACTATCGTAAATATAGTCTACACAAGGCGTACACAACTCAACCAACTTAAAGTGTCCATTCTGATACCTGTAAATAACTAAACTTGTGATATAACTTTACAAAATACCTGTTCTATATAACCTATTGTCTCATAACATAACAGTATTTACATAAACGTCTCACCTCCAGAGTTAAAGTGTATAATCAAAGTTTATCAAAAACCACAAGTTTTGCAAACTATATACAATAAGTTAAGAAACTAATGGGCACCCTAAGGAATTCCCAATTAGTTTCCTCAAAACTCAAAAGATAACTCAAAAACCTAGGTTCAATTGATTATTCGTTCCTCACTTTACCAACAACGGCACACTAACCTAAGGGTAGTAGTATCGAAACATCCTGGTCTTCACTCAGTCCCTGCAAAAAAGTCTATGGGAATATAAGCACAACTGGCTCAATAAGTGAGATGGAGTCAAAAGAGTTCCAAAAAATCGCAAGCAAGGTTATTAATTATGATGAAATGCAATGCAGTGCAATGCAATCAATCAAATGAAACATCACACAATGTTATAAAGTCCATTGTGAGGTTAAAGAAATTTCATCTGCTCCAACTTGAATTAAGGAGTTTTATCACGACTCAAATCAAAACAAACCCGGGCTTGTGCAATAGAGAACACCCTCTTCCCATGACTGCCTTCAAACCACTGCCCCCACCCTGGCTGCGACCTCGTTGCCTGTTACTTAATTCAACTAAAGATGAGAAAATGACCATTTCAGCTATCCTCATCAAAAGAAGTCGGTATTTGGCCTGATACTCTTAATTGTTCCTCCTAATAGGTGTTACGTATGTCCATTTTCATTTTAGTCGAATAAACGTTAGTTTTAATCAAGGTTGACCAAACAAGTTCATACAATACAGAAACAATGCAAACATACAGAACAGCACACCAAAGAGTTCAACTCCTATCACAACTGAGTATCATACTCACACACGGCATGCACACAACCAACTATTTACAAACACAACCAGAAGTACTCTTCAGTCTCGAGATACTTTAATACAATATCCCAACAAGCAGTGAAGCTGTAAGCCCAACTTACTTATTCAAAGACTCACTACAGCAAACTCAAGCTATAACCACTGGAAGGTCATATATACACATGCAAAACCCAAATTCAATTTTCATAATAGTTACGAAAACATTAGGGTTTAATTTAAAATGGTTACATATAAATAAATATATTATCATAATAATATATAGTTTTATTATTATTATATATATCGAGTTAAGTTATTCATTATTGATAATATATGTAATTTGTACTATTACATATTATATATCGTTTCGATCGTATTGAAACATGCTTTTAATTTATTAAATCATGTTTCAATTCCTGTAAAGTTACCGTAATACGCACATTCTAGAATATTATAAAGTTATAAGTTATAATACCTAAGATCGCTCAATTTTAATAAAATTAATGTCATTGGGTTTGTACAGACCTAACGACACATATTATGGGTCTTGTTTCTAGAGATTACTTTTAACAAGTAGTTAGATTTTTTAATACAGTTATATGTATCTATATAAATATTATTGTATTATACTTAATTTATGTTATCAAACTGTATTTTTACCTTATTTGTCAATATAATACTATACTATAAGTCTTATCTAACCCTAATATATATATATAACATATCTCAGTCAGTAAAAATCATTAAATCTATTAAAAATACCATTTTTATCTAATATGATCAGTATATCCCTACATAGTTTTTATTCAACTACTTAATTCATTTTAACTTATTATTACTAAAAATATGTCCAAATTTGTAATTTAAACAATTTTACTACGTAAATTTGTAATAAATAGTTCGGGCCACCAAATAATTCCCTAATAATTCCTATAAACTCCTAAAAATATGGGAAACTCATCTATTACTTAGTTTCAAGTTTTCGATCTATCGCTTATATATTAGTATTTACGATTTTACCCTTGAATTATCCTAAATTACCCGATTATGATTCTTTTTGCACCAAATTGATTTTAATCTGACTCAACATTGTTATTATTCACTAGAGATCATTACATGTCCATTTCATTATTTAATTTCACAATTTCAGCCTATTTTTAAGCTATTTTTAGGCTAAAAAATGAAATAAATATTAAAAATATTCAAATCAAAATTTGGGCTACAGAGAAATTATCTATATATCATACTCATCTTACATAAAAATTTTAAGCTAGAAACAACACCATTTAATACATTAATTTTGCAATTCAAATTTTGAATGAATAATAGTTTTCTTAAGCAAGTATACTAAATATTATAAATTTTTAAAAAATAAAAATATCACACGAAATCATATTTAAAATAACCTAACTACAATTTTTTTTTCATAATTTTCTAGGTAGTTTTGGTATTTTTTACAAATTATTGAAAAACATGATAGAAAATTGACCTAACTGTTCTTGGATGCTATGGTGGCCAGCAGCAGTTAGGTGGTTATCGGAAGCCTTAAATGCTAGGGGTACTCCTTAGTGGTGAACTGGCTCAATAGCAAAATACCGGGAGCTTTAGCAACTAGCTCAACTCGATGTGGGCTTTGTTTTTCCTATAATTTTTTCCAATGTATTCTATTTTCCATTTTTTTTTTCTCTCAATTCTAGGTTATAATTTGCTAAACTAAGACTAGTCTGCTATGGTTTGCTATTTATAGGGGGATTTTTTGCCGCATGGGATTTTTTTTATTTTTTCCTTCCCTCTAACCTAAGCATGAGGTGCCAATCTCTTCTTAATCCATTACTGAATCATCATCTAAAATCAACAAGAGGAGGCCACGATTGAATTCAGAATATTCCTGATCACTCTCCAATTTTTCGACTACAATTGAATGTGCTTTAGGCAAATTTTAAGTGAACTCGATAACTATATATATAATATATTAATATTTATCACTTATTTATTACATACGTGTATATGTGTTCCATATACATATCATGTGTAATGTATATTTATACTCATATAATAAAGTTTCTAACATATCTTTTATTTTTAAGATATGTTTCTTAGTTAATTTCATGAATTTAACACAATATATATATATATAAGTAATTTAAGGTTAATTTAAGGGTATAATTATTATTTATATCGAGTATACTCATAAAAATACGAGTATATTTATATAATAAATTATACTATATTATCTCATTTTATAGCTTAATTAACTTATCTTTAAGTTATCATTGCAATCCGAGCTCAATTTTAGGAGTTTTGAGCATTTTAATACTATATTACATAATCCTACTTCTAAGGGCAAAAATTGGGATTTTTGGTCACTATTTCTAAAATCTAACTTCACTTTATCACTTCGTCTAACTTTTTTATTGTAATTGTAAAGTTTAAACTCAATCAGTTAATTTTCCCGAAAAGCCCTAAATCTAGGCTTAATTGTCCTAAACCCAATTTTCAAGGGCTCACAAGAATAAAAGAATGTGAGAGCCTTACACTACAAGTTTTTGGCTCAATTCAATGCATCATTTATTGCCCTTGAGTTGTAGTTATAGCCTAGTCAAAGTTCCTTCTCATTGCTTACCTTTTATAATGCATCGAATGCTAATTAGTTGTCTAACAACTATTTTTTACGGGTTTCCTCAGAAGCTCATGTGACCATGGTGAGATTAGAATCTCTTTAAAGTGCTTAACTCAAATCTCATCCATGAAGATCAAATCAAGTGCTTGTTCTATGCACTTGTTCAAACTTGAGGCACTTTATATGGATCTTTCCAAATGAAATGCGAACAAAGTGGCTTCATTACAAATGGGTTCTTGACAAGGTTTCATCCAAATCTACCTTGATGAGAGTCAAATGAAGTCTTACTTTTTGTAACTCTTCACTTTCGGCATAGCTTTATCTATGATTTAAAGGAAGTGGAGTCAAGATCTAAAGTTAATTCTTTGAAATTTGTAGTTAAGAAATTGGTTTCACAAAAGAGCTAAAATAATATGGATCTTGGCTAAGAGCCTGTATCGCGCTAAAGAAGCTAAGGATGAATAAGCTCAAGGCCTTGCAAAATACATAATGCCCGTAATTCCAACTAGCTAGATTTCGTATATATCTAGCATTTAGATTAATTCACTTATTAGATTCCCTATACATGTTAATGTAACTAATTCTTGGTGAGGTGGTATAAGGGCATCAACACCAATATATTCTTATCTATAGGAGCGCTTAACTCATATATAAACATACTAATATCCATGTACACCAAAATCATCAGAAATATAAAAATGTTACTCCTCCCAAAAACTTGTGTTCCTATTAGTGTATTTATGTGTTGTGTGTGTGCATTCTATGGTTTGCTTTTGATTTGTGTGTGAAATTTATATTCATTTGCCATCAGTTGGTACCAGAGCTAGTTTATGGAGGAAAGTATGGCTACCAATATAGTTGACGTTAACAAGAAGCTCAAGGCCACCATTGTTGAGTGTTTGAAGCCTATTACATAAAATATGAGGCGAATGTAAGATTACTTAGAGAAGGCCAATATGTCCATTGTTAAACTTAAAGCTAAACAACATGTTAATATGATTCCATCTGCATATTCAACTCTAAATGTAAGCAAAACCCTTGCAACAAAAGAAGTATACAAATTAGCCAATATTATTCAAACTCCACTACGATTAGCCTTATAAACTCATAATCCTAGAGTTGAGTTGCTTACATTTGATGGAAAAGGAGTTAAGGATTAGCTCTATAAGGTTGAACAATATTTCAATTTGGATGATACACCAAAAGATTGGAAGATACGATTGGTTTCTCTACATTTGGATGGGATTGCACTCAAGTAATACCATTACTACATGCAAAATGCTAACATTCCATAAGAGATAAGCTGAAGCGACCTTGCTAAAATTATGGTTGAGAGATTTAGGGGTAAAGCTTACAAAGACCTAACATCTAAGTTAAAGGAATTGACCAAAATGAATTCGCTCCAAGAGTATGTAGAGGACTTATAGTGTCTCTCTACTCAAGTCTAACTTCTGGAGAATACTTTTATTAGCTTCTTCCTAGCTATCTCAAGCCTATCATCTTGATACACTTAACCTCACTTTATTTTTTATGAGACTACTTTTAATAACAAAAGTATAATTTTACTAACAAGTACACTAGGTCGTATATACAGTAATAAAACTTATAAGAATCAGGTCGAATCTACAAGGAATGGTGATTAACTTTATTAATATTAATTCCATCTAAATCTAGGTAAGTAAAATCAATGGTTTATTAAATAATTAGATTTCAAACAACTAAATTAACAAAACAAATAAATTAGGATATTCAATACCTTCAAAGGTTAATTGTAATCAGATAATTAGAAATGTCAATTAATGATAATACAGTGACTTTAATAGGTTTAGTTTTAAAACAATTAAGCCCTAGGTGGAATTTCTTCTTGCGAAGTGAATAGTTACGCAGGATTAACCAATTTATTTTTTTTATCACTCGATAAGAAATAAACTAAATTAATCATTTCTTATTCCTAAACATTAATTGAATTAAAGAGTATATCGCTATGTCTTCTTTAATCCAAATTATCCAATTTACTATAATTAATTAGAATAGGTCTTGTAACTAAATCTTAATTAATATATATTTCAACAAAATCAAAATATATGTTATCGTGATTAGGAAATCTAA
This sequence comes from Lumnitzera littorea, assembly GCA_024138015.1. Classification (NCBI taxonomy): domain Eukaryota; kingdom Viridiplantae; phylum Streptophyta; class Magnoliopsida; order Myrtales; family Combretaceae; genus Lumnitzera; species Lumnitzera littorea. The sequence continues at coordinate 120,798,861 of JAMXBB010000003.1, read as the reverse complement.
GGCTTCCAATAATAACCATGATTTATTAACTGATAATCTCAATTATCCAATAGACAATACTAAATGAAAACACACAAGAAATAATAGAAAAGACAATATCTAAATCAATAATTTATTGAAAAGAACGAAACAACTTATTTAGGAGTTCCAATTTTTTATTCGAGATCAAATATTGCTCCTATTATTCCCGGTGTTGAATTCCAAAAAGAAAATAAAACTATTCTTCTAAAACCCTAAACTAATTAAATGAGAGAAAATAACAATCTATTGTCTATTATATGCTACTATACTATTACATCTATTCACAAGGCCTTATATATATATGTATGTAATAAAAGGAATTCTATGTTCATGTTGGCCTACAAGGTACAATCACATCTTTCTGCTTATTGCATCTTCAATTCTTGCTTAAAACAAAAGATAAAAGATACATGACTCCAAATAGAATATATATAAAAACATAGCATCTTAGACTTCAAATCTTTCAAAAAACAATAAGATTCACACTTCTTGGAATGATCACACCCTAAGACCATAACCATGGTCTTTGCATGTGATCCTTTATTAACTTAATTCTCAACCCATCCACAAGTATAGCTTCTATCCATGCAATGACCATAGGCATGTATTAGAGAAACACGATTATGGAGCTTCTTGAGTACACAACTTAATCTTCCGTAGCTCTCGCATCAAATTTCTTTTTCCTTAGAATTCTGCGTGCTTTTCACCATGTGTATATTTTCCAATTTCTCACATTTTTCCTATAAGAAATATAAAAATATACAAATTAAAGTGTTAAAATCAAATATTAACAAATAAAGTACTAACTTATACTAAAAATTTTATAAAAGCTTTATAATATCTACTTATAAAATAGGCACAATTTAGCTTTATCACATTTAATACCCCATTCACATGTTTAAGCCAACTACATTACAAGGTGCCTACAAGAAGCTACTTTCCTTTCATCTAGCCTTAACCTAAAAAGCACCAAAATTTCATCACCAACCCCTTTTCGCCACCTCCTCATAGGTTTAACCCAATACTAAAGGCAAACATCAATTTTATATGTCATGGCAATACCAACCAACCTAATACACCCTCCTACATACCAACCAATTGAAACACTTCAACCTCATTAAAATACCTAAAAACTTAATAGACAATTTACCCCTAAGTAGTTGGATGAGAAAAGAAGGAGAAAGATCAAGTCATAAATTTAAGAATATAAGGCTAAATATGTTAGTTGTTGAAGAAGAAGTGGAGGATTAACCTAACAACAATAACCAGGAGACCATAGAAACTCTTGAATTAGGGTTATCTAAGCTCACATTATACACTCTAAGGGGTGAACCTTATGCATGAGGTTAGCCATTTATTACAAAAAGAGGAAGCTAAACATTCTCATTGATACAGGAAGTTCATTGAACTTCAAGGATGATAAGTTGATCAAAGGATTAGGTTGCACTTTCATAGAGATTCCACCAATCAAGGTAACTTAAGCCAATGGCTCGTATATATAATGTAATTCAAATATTGGTGCTTTTCACTTGGATGATGCAAGCGGAGGAATTTGTCATGGAGTTGTATTTGCTAAAGTTATCTGGTTGTGATCTTGTTATGCGAATGCCCTTGCACAAATTAAAAGCATCAATTGGAACTTCTAACTACTAACAATAGATTTCACAGGGAAACAATAGCCATGTCATCTTATAGCCAAACCTGAAGAAATACAAGAAATAGAAGGTCAAACTCTCTCTAAGTTATTAACAACTAAGTGTGACATGGATGTGCAATGTTAGATTGTTTATGGGAAGAAAATAAGTTAACTATATATACATGAAACCTTCTTGTGTCATGAGATAATTGATCTACCAGAGGAACATTATGAATTCCGTATGAAGCCAATAGGGCTACCACTTCTTACGTATCTTGATCACAAAATATGTTTGCACAAAGGGACTTAATTGGTAAATATCATACCATATAGTCACTCAGCCATTCAAAAGAGTGTGTTAAAGGCAATGATGAAGGAAATGCTAGAGAATGTGGTTATTCAACCTAGTCATAGCCCTTTTACTTCCCCAGTGGCATTGTTTAAGAAGAAATATAACACTTGGAGAATGTGCATTGATTATAGGGAGTAAAATCAATACACCATTAAGGATAGGTTCCTTATACCCATCATTAAGGAATCTTTTGACAAGTTAAGCCTCGATGACATCTACAAAACGAATGAACCCTGATGACATCTACAAAATTTGCTTTCATAATACATGAAGGACATCTTGAATATGAGGTCATGTTGTTTAGATTGACCAATGCACCATTAATTTTCCAAGGGCTCATGAAACACATTTTAAAGGAGCTCTTGAGGAAATATGTCTTGGTGTTTTTTTATGACATCCTCATCTACAGCAAAACTTGGGAAGAGCATCTCAAGCACCTATGGTAATTTTTAAAATATTAAAAAAAGGAGCACTTATACTTGAAATGGAGCAAATAAACCTTTAGAGCTAATCATATTGAATATTTGAGCCACGTTATAAATAAGAATAGGGTAGCCACTGATTTTAGGAAGATGGAGGCAATCTTGAATTGGCTAATTCCTAAGATATTTTAGGAATTGAGGGGATTTTTAGGTCTCACTTGGTATTATAAACGATTCATTAAGGGCTATGGTGTAATCGCTAGGCCTCTTGCATAAATCCTAAAGAAGGGGAACATTGGTTGAAACGCAAAAGCTAATTTGACCTTTAACAACTTAAAACATGCAATCACTAACACCCCAATTTTATCCTTGCTTGACTATTTAAAAGCATTTATAATTGAGACCGACGCATGTAAGGATGGGATAAGGATGGTTATGATGCAAGTGGATCGTCTTATTTTACATTTGAGCAAAACTTTATCCCAAAGATAGGGTGGAATCTCTAAATATGAGAAGGAACTACTAGCCTTGGTGTATGGCATTTATAAAATGGCGCCACTATCTTATGAGAAGACATTTTTATAAAGACTAATCGTCATAGCCATAAGTATTTATTTGGACAATGAAGCTACTCATAGCCAACAAAAATGGCTAATTGAGTTATAAGGACTTGATTATGAGATACAATACAAGTTCGAGAAAGCTAATAATGCAATTGACCCACTGTCTTAAATAAGAGATACGAAGTTATACAATATGAAGGTGTCATTGGTTGCTCTTAGACTACTAAAAAATATTAGAGGAAGTTGGTTTTTACTCAATGGTTATGGGGACATCATTAGAAAATTGACAGAAGGCTAGGCTTGTGCACATTTCACATAAGAAGAAGGGAACTTGAAGAGGAAAGGGAAGATGGTTGTTGGTCCATAGCCTGAGTTAAAGACCATGTTACTAAGAATTTATCATGATGACGCCATAGGAGGCCATACAGGCACCTATTCAACCTATAAAAGATTTAAGTCCATCTTTTGTTGGCCTAAATGGAAAAGGGGGTGAGACAATACGTAAGAGAATGTGATACTTGCCAATGATTCAAGATCGAAAATATAGCCTACCCTAGATTGCTATCACCCCTACCAATACTTAATGAATGTTAGACCAATGTAAGTTTTGACTTCATTGAAGAAGTTTCTAAATCTAATGGAAAAGATGCCATAATGGTTATTGTGGACAAGTTGAGAAAATATGAGCACTTCATAGGTTTAACATATCTATACACGACCATTCAAGTAGCTTAAGCCTATATGGATAACGTATTCAAGCTACGTGGATTAACAGAAAAAATTGTGAGTGATCAGGATTTGACATTCTTTGGTTCCTTTTAGTAAGAATTTTGAGGCTACAAGGGGTTAGACTAACATTTGAGGACAACCAATCACTCTCAAAGTGATGGGCAGATTAAAGTTGTGAATAAGTGTTTTAGAACCCATCTCTAATGAATGAGTAGTGAAAACCTAAGAGATAGAGTCACTTCTTGGCCCTAGCTGAATGGTAGTACAACATACACTAACATTCTAGCACTAAGCGAACTTCATTTGAAGTATTGTATGGATATTCCCTATCTATACATCAAACCTATATTAGTGAGGATTTGAGAAACCCTATAATGGATAAGGAATTAACTAACAAAGAGGACATGATCAAGGTACTCCAATTCCACTCGAGTAGATCTTAGAATCAAATGAAGCAACAAGCGGACGGGTAAGGAAGCGAGAGGGTTTTCAAGGTTGTAGACTAGGTATTACTAATATTACCATCTAAGCAAATTAGCCCCAAGCTTAGACAAGAACAAAAGTTTATCTCGAAATATTTTTCCACCATACAAGATTATAGATCGAGTAGGAGAAGTTGCACACCACTTTGAAGTTTGATCTACCACCAAAAGCAACCATCCATAACACGTTTCATGATTCTCAACCAAAGAGATATCACAGAACACTACCTAACACCATCCCCAACCCATCTACAAATAACAATGAAGAGATGTCAATACTAGAAAGGATTATTGATTGGAAACTTGTGAAGAGGAAAATTGTAGCGAAGGCAATGGTACTTGTAGAGTAGGTTAAACAACTAGCAACATGTGCAACCAGTTAACTAATTTACCCTTATGGGCAAGGAATCTTGAAGAGGAAGGGGGTGTAATGATGGTGAGGCAATTAAGGTTTCTCAATTGTGAAAGTCACATAGAATTATGTGGCAAGGACCAAAGGAAGTAAAGTAGAGTCAAAATCTGAAGTTAAATCTTTGAAGTTTGAAGTTAAGGAATCAGTTTCACAAAAGGACCAAAATAATATGGATCTGGGCTGGGAGCCCATAGCACACTAAATAAACTAAGGATGAATAAGCTCAGGACCTTACAAAATACACAATGCGTGTAGTGTCAGTTAGCTAGAATCCATGTATATATTTCTAGCATTTAGATTGATTCTCTTATTTTAAATTCCTGTACATGTCAATGTAATTAATTCTTGATGAGGTGGCACATGGGCACCAACACCAATATATTCTTATCCGTGGAGAGGGCATAACTCATAGATAAATATACCAATATTCATGTACGTAGAAGTCATCAGAAATACAAAAATATTACTCCTCCCAAATTCTCGTGTTCCGGTGAGTGTATTTGTGTGTTTTGTGTGTGCATTATGTGGTCTGTGTGTGAAATTTATATTCGTCCGCCACATCAACATATATTGAAAACGAAAATCAAGTTCAAGTGTTTTTACATAAAAACAAAGAGCAATTTTATATGTTGCTGAGAAATATAACAAATAGGCTCACTTAAATTATATTCTTACGAAATCACTTGTGTTGTCTCATGAAAATTATAATCTAACCCTTTAGGTTTCAATACTTGTGATATTAACGGTAAAGGAAAGAAAGAATTTGCCCCAAAGATTCAATCGAAAAGAGGGAAAATGATACAAGCTACTGGCTAATAATGTAAAAGAACTTTTGAGAGGATTCTTTAATGCATAAAGATTAAGCGCAAGACATAAGAACTTTTAACGAGAAAATGTTACGTTCTCGGCAACTTTGTAACGGAATAAACAAGAAATATTTATTCCTTTAATAAGTCAAATCAGTCAAACCTGGGAGCTTCCAGAAAATCAAAATACGTTTCCGTCTGAAACAATAGCTACTGAGGTAATAAAATTTAGGAAAAGCTTTAATTTGAGAGCCAGTAACCCATTTACCAACCAAGTAAAACAAGGAAAGGGCAATTAGGAGACGAGAGAGAGGAGCAGAACTAAATGAAAAAGGTTAATGAATTAATTTGTTTATTCAGTTAAATTAAATGCTCCATAAAACAAAATAATCGAACGTAATAACGTTAATCAATTTATTTCCTGATCCCAAGTTAACACCTACAACTCTCTAGGTCAATAATGATGTAATTGTCTCATAGTAGATATTGAATGGTTAATGAATTATGCACCTAGAATTCGAAGGAAATTCAAAATCTGAATTATTCTGAAATAATTATTTGTAAAAGAAACACCAACAGGCGGAAAAAAAAAGGTATTTATACTTAAAAGGAAACTCCAAAACACCTAAAAATTTATCTAAAACATCTGTAAAATAAAAAGGACCTATTACGGCCTTAAAGGGTATTTTTCAAACTCAAGACAACATCAATCAAGCTTACCCAATTTATCTTGTTATAGTGCTCAAAAAAAAATATTATAATATAAAAGAATTTCTTCTGAATCAAAAGTTATACCCTTATAAATCATAACCAAAAAATCTATCTATTTAAACCTATTCACATCAGCGCCACTATAATTTGATGACCGTCTATTTCGATTATCAGTTCTCAAAAACTGGGATCGACTTAATGCATGAGACATCATCAATAAGCCTACCTCATTTACATGGTTAATCTCAATAACTGCTTAGATTCAACACTTAGAATTAACGAGAAATTTCGCTAATGGCCATGATATCTACTCTTTAATGGATTAATTTGTCCAAGCACTCTTGTTAATGTAAAATTTATGGGTATATTTTATTATATTTTAGGATTTTTTGAAATATATGTTAATATAGTATACTATCTACTATATACTATACATAATAGGACATGTCTACATTAAATACCATCCTAATCTTGTTATTATTTTCATAGCTCAAAGAATTTATTTTTAGAGTCTCTTTATATGTGGAAGGTCAAATTTTCAAGTTTTCAATATATAGCAAACTACATTTAATAATCCTATATTTATAATAAATAAACCTTCTACAAAGCCTAAATTTGGAAACAAATTTTAGGGGTACCTTATTTACTATTCTGAGCAACTACACATACTCCGCTTTTACTTCACATATTGGAAAATTTGCTCGTTATGATTCATTGGTAGTAATCTAGCAAAAGGGATCATATATCCAGATCAAATTCAATGGACAACAGAGGTGGAATAACTATTGGTGGTTGTGACAAAATATATGAACAAGGACATAAACGTTTTGTATGTTGAATACCTACTTTCTTGAACACTTCCGATTGTTCCAATAGATGGAAGCCAAAATTGTTATTTATCTTATGACATAGGTTTAGTAAAACCATTTTATAGTGCCCCTTTTTTCTTTTTTCTTTCAAAATCCCTTCCTAAAAATAGTAATTTTTTAAGCTAGCATAGTTGTCATATATCTGATCTTTAGAGCTAACATATTTCTAAAAAAAATAGCTATATGAAGATTTAAACTTTTAATTTCTATGTTAATGAACAAGCAATACCACATTTAAATTAGGTTACTAACCAAATAGTGAGGGTAAAATAAAAATATAGTATCGAACAAGTGGGCATAACTGTTCATTATTGTATAAACGCATGAGTAAGATCATAAGCATAATCCTACCCAAGAACTCTTTAGAGTTATTGTTTTATTTTAAGTGTTGAACAAGATGAAATTATGGACTAATGGATCATGGCTAGAAGCACTGGCATAATCCTTATTGTGAACCCTCTATGCAAGTTAGATTAGAGAAGCATAGTTGTGAAGTTAGACTATGAGAGGTTTACAACCAAGAGGCACGACCATGATTATGGGTGTGAATGAGAGGAGTAAGTTTAGAACAAAAGCATAGTCCAAGAGCATGACAGTAATTCTCTCCCCAATCCAATCGTTTCCCTTTTTGCTTTGTTTTCTATTTCTTTTCTTCTCTAAACCTTTCTAAATATTTTAGCAATTCTAAATTGACTTTTAACTCTAGGTAAAGTTAGTAGTAAGACTTAAAGACTCGAGTTAAGATAAAGTGAGATAAGTTTAGAATTAGTATCACGTAATCTAATAAAAAATCCTAAAAGAAGTTGTGTCTTGTGTTGTACTTCAAGTGTAGAGTTTGAGAAGAACTCTAAGTTAGACATTTTTTCTGATACGGTGGATCCAAGTATGTGTTATCCTTAGTCATTGCATGTGAGACTTATACTTGTGTGATTAAGTTCAATAGTTGATTTATGGCGTTCAAGAAGGTAACTCGATTAAGTTGGAAATTTATGAGGGACTTTATAATATTAGTCAAGGAGTTTTTGTAGGCTCGAAATTTAAAAATATAATAAAATATTAAAAATATAGCTAATATGGTAACAATTTACTATATTATCAAATTAACAGTAACGCATGAATTAGGTTTCGAAAATTAATAAAAACTTAAAGATAAATTATATGAGTAATATAATTAAACTTGTACATAAAATAATATATAAAAGAAATATATATATATCAGGTGTAATTATTATATAAATATATATACTCATAATTATTGAAAATATACAAAAAAAATATATTAAATAAGTAAACAAAAAAAAGAGGAAAATTATAAAAAGTTACCAGCACATCAGGAAACATGTTCGTTAGCGTGACAGAAAGATCCCATATACAGGTGTATATCCAAAATAGGGAAATAATTATATATTATATAATATACAAAATGTTATATTAATATTAAGTTAAATAACTTAACTTTTTGCATGGGATAGCTGTAAGATCATCCAAAGATAAGTAGTGGGCATGACTTAATGTTGGAAAAGGTAAGGATACCTTGCAATTTGATTCATATGGCCAAATAGTGTAAGAAAATAAGGGGAAAAGTGGTGTTTTAGCATAGGAAAAATCACCACCAACTTATAGAGCTCCCTAAAATCACCAAATTGAATCTAAAAATTTGTTTACACAATTTAGGATTTAGGAAAAATATTGGGAGGCTTTCAAAATATCAATAAGGATTTTTACAAATTAAGAAGGAATAAGGCAATTTAGGGTGAAATTTAAGTTTCTAGTGTTAGCCACTACCTAGGAATCAACCTAACCACCTGGAGATAGAGAAGGAGGTGCCAACTAAGGAAGACAAACCCCCACCTTCAAATGATAGGCAGAGTTGCAAGTAGCAATGAGTTTCAGATGAGTTTCGGTATTGGTTATTTTTTATTCTATTTTTCTAAAAATAGTAAACGAGCTCTAAAAGTTATGGTTTTTGGTTTCCCAAGATAATTTCTCATGTGAAATCCAAAAATGCAACTATATTCTTCAAATTCTAAGTTGAAATATGTGTTCCTTAAGAAATTAAGCCAAAAATGAACCTTAATTCTATTTTTAATAGTCTAAATAATATTATTTTGATTCTAAAATTTATGTACAAATATTTTAACATGTTGATACATCTCTGGGATCAGACACATGAAGAAGCACTACAATGAAGCAAACCGAAGAAATAAAAGAAAAGCTAACAAAGTCTGGGCACCTACCGAATTGATATGATGCACCACTCAATCCTACTCAACCTACAATCCGCCAGATGTGACTAACTGGTCCAAACCAAAGGGTTACTGGCCACTAATCCTCATTAAAGGAAATAGATAAGAATTGAAGGATAATAGGAACATTGAGGTCACTCGAAGGAAATGTAAACAATTTCTCCTTGCTCATTCGTACATACAAGTGGGGGTTTATATACCCATCCACTAGAGTTACCTTACATATATAAAAAGACAAAAGAGTATTCTAACAATTCGATTACATAATATTTATACTAAAAATGGTAAAAGAGACAAAAAATATTCAATATGGAAAAGCAAAAATCCTTCTGGAATATTGTGCTAAAAGATACGTATTGCTTAGTGGCTAGATGTCAGAATTATGGTACAAAGTGGGCAAGAAAGAGAAAAGAGAGCTTTTAACCAGCTAGGCCCGCTATAGAATAGTCAACTTAAGTTGGGGTCGAATGCTTGCAGTTGGCTCGAGAGCTCGACTCTATCTTCTCGAATATCCTGCCATAGCACAGCTATTGGCAGGAGTAGGTCTAGATACAAATTTTGTAGATAAACACACGAATCCTAATATCACACGTAACCAAGGAATGGGTCCTAGCCACGAGATGGTTTGAAAAGTAAATGAAAGTCGAGAGATTAGTAGGGGTTCCTGTGCACCAATGATAGATATGATACATAAGTATAGTCAAAAGTCACTCGCTACTAATCTACGCTCAAATGGACTAGATAAGAGTAGCTCAAGAGTAAGTAGAGAGACACTTAGCTCAAGAGGAAGTAAAAGTTCAATGTATTCTCTGTATACTCTTGTGCGGCTATTATATTATCCGAGTATTTATAGTACCTCATTAGAGTAAGTCCTAAATTATAGAAAATTACAAAAGTAAGTCCTTATTTGCTAAACAAAAGGAGAATAATTTATAGGGAAAAAGCATGAATTCATGCAAAAATAACATACCTTATCAAAAATGATAGTATAGATGTCAAAAAGGATAGCGCACGTACATTTTACTTAGTTTGCAATCCTGGCAACACTATGAGATGAACAGGGGTGGTCCTTTGATTAATTTTGTTTGGCGTCAACAGTTCGGCAACCTAATTGCTACGGTTGGATAGGGTTGGCTCAAGGACAATTTACATTCGAGTTAACCTCGAGAGGTCAACTCTTGTAAATTGTCAAATCGGCCTCAACACTGTAGGGATGGCTGTTTTCCTAATTTGATGCTTGAACTAAGATGTTACGAAGGGATCGACTCTACGTGCCGGCTAATCACCTTAGCAACTTCTTAGAGGGAGTAGAAAGCAAAGTAACTCGGCAGTTCAGACAAGGATAAACACTACTCCTCAATGTTTAACTCACCTTGGATAGCTCGACGAATCATCTAAGAAAGCCCCTAGGCTGAGGAGCACGTGATCTGTCCTTAATCCTTATCATCTAACATACGTAAGGATCAAATAGTCGGGTTGACAGAAGATCAGTTCAAGATAGGAGTCCCTATCTTAGATATGGCTTTGAGCTAATATTCTTCTAGTAAGTCCTTGGGGTCTTCTAGCTCAGTTATGTGTGATCTCCAGGGGGCTAATCCCTATCGCTTGTTTATTTTGATTCCATAAAAAGAGTTTTCAAAAATTTAATTTTTGGGTTTTTCTTTGCTAGTACACATGGCCGAAATTACCTAAAATGAGTATTCAATAAAGTGATTAGGTCTTCAAGTGTTAATTTATTAACATATTTGAGGTTTAAAGTGTTAAGTTAGAGTGTTAGAGTAACGAAGCAGGGGGTATGGATGCTAGAGTTGTGTGATTTGAGAATTTGAAGTATGTTTAGTATAGGTAAGAAAGTAAGTCAAAAGGTAAGTTAAAATGTAACCTAATGTGAATATGGTAAATATACTAGAAATTTGATTTGGATCAGTAAGTGGCTATCCTTAAACTCTACACTATTTCTAAAAAATAAAAAGTAAGTTGGAAACTTACTAAATAAGAATTTAGTTTAAGACAATAAGTCAGAAACTCCATAAAAAATTAGGTCAAAATGTAGTTTGGTATTTAATATCCTTAATTACACCAGGAGTTCGACAATAGATCAGCCAATAATTTGTATATAAATTTTAAACCTATATAAAAGTCAAAACATGAGTTAAAAGCCACTTAAACAATAATCATACCATAAGGTTGAGTCAAAACCTAAGTTAGAAACTCAATCAAAAAATAGTTCGATGGAAGATGCAAATTACAACAGCAACTGGGAGTTGAAGATGGTTGATACCAAATATTAGATCATTGGGAGTTGGAGAGTAAATTAAAAAGTTACCCGATTATACCTCTAAGAATTTATTGAAGTTAGCACCTGAATTAGAAACTACTAGACAACAGTCTGTACTAAGTCAAAACCTTAGTCAAATATATTTTACTTAACTAATATTTAAGAGACACGTTAGAAAACTTAACTAACACAATTAAGGAATATATTTAAATATCAAACTTAACCCATATTATATATATATATTATAGAAACTAAAGATGTTGCATTAATCTATAAAGATAATAGAAGAAGACGAGAGTGACATATGAGGAGAATGAGCATCAATATTTAGGTAAATGGGATCGATGTTTCACTACACTTAGAGATCTTGTTTAAGAATACTTGAGGACTTTAACATATGACTTGTTTATGGTTGTAAGTTAATTGCCTATACGCATGCAGCACGTATGCTTGAATACTATTATGCTGTAGAATGATGGATTGATGTGTTAATTACTTCATGATATTACATATATAACATGAACTCAACTTAACTACTAACTGGACCTGCATCACAACCCATTAAGCAAAAACAACTAAGAAGTGTAGGTTAAACTCGAACCCTTCATTGAGGATAACAAAAATAGTCCTCTCCCCATCCTAAGTCGAACTAATTGATAAGAGAGGAAGTCACAGCCAAGTTGTGGTTCGTAGTTTGAAGTTAGTCTTGAGCAGAGAGTGTTCTCCCTTACACAAGCCCTGATTTGGTAACCAAATTCGTGAGTACACGGCATTAAACTCCTCAAAATTGGGATTAGAGCAAGTATAATTTTTCTTATCTCACGACAACCGGTCAATGTTGTGCAATAGAATTTACTTGTATATACATTGTATCTAATTAAACTTACTTAATAACCCTGATTGCTTTATGTTAAATGTGTACTATTATCTCTGTCCCACTTACTGAGCAAATTATTGCTCATTCCTCTATAGTTGTTTTATAAATTTCCCTAGTAGATCAATAATACTATCTTAAGTTCTAGAAGATTAAAGAATGAAGTCGAAGAGTGAGATTCAAGACTACTCGACTGGACTTCTATTTGATTTATTGACTTTATTAACCTCTAGAAAAACTAATAAGGTTTCCTTAGGTGACCCCTAATTTTCAACTAATGAGATTTATTCCATAGTCTGCAAGCCTATAGTTCTTAGTAAAAGTTTGGTAGATATTATATCTTTTCGTAACAAAGTAACTCTTCAAGTTTTTAGTAAATTCAAGGTTTCATTTTTTATACAATTTATAAAACTTGATTTTTCCTTAGATATTTAGGCTATAAAACTATTTTCAGTAACTATTTTGAAAAGTTATATTATAAGTTAATTCTTATCAGGTACTGAATGAGACACTCTCAAACAGTAAAGTACTGAATGTCTTGTATAACCTACATCCACGTTAGCGACTAAAGTAACTAGCTTTTAACATAAGTTAGTTTACATAACGAGACTGTTACAACTATCTAATTTGGGCCATGACATTGCATATGCTTGTTAATGTAGCTAATCACTAACTGGATTAATAGCTATTTGATTTGAAAGTCGTTTGTTACTTGTGCTTCGCTAGCTCAGGTGGTCATAGTATCATTGTCCCTACGGTAACACCTTAATGATCCTTAAACGACATTATTCTTAGTGGAGTTCCCCATTTAAAATGATCTAATGTAAGTTAGGTTCACAATTGAAAGTTACAGTATTAGTGTCCCCATACTAGTTAGTTTAGGAGGCATTTGGAGGCTTCATTGTCAATATCTTACTGTGGGTTTAGAATAAGAAAGTGCCAGTATCCCAACTTATGAATTGTTTGGAGACTCATAAGTCACTCTAAGTTTGAGATTAGTCACAAATAATCCTGAACTATGCCGTTGCCAATTTAAATAAAGATAAAACTGGTTGTTTAAAATTTTTGTTACATTATTGTATGTGTAACTATAAATGATGCATGACATGCATATGTGGTTATGGGTATCCATACTAGGCATTAGCTCATTCCCCTTCCATTTCAACTACAAGCGTTAGACTAATTGGTAGGTTATGATGAATATGGGGATCCTTTTTACTATTATCAAGATGAGTACATAAGAGAATATGTTTACTACTATGACGATGAGCTTTAGGCCAAGGAAGGTTAATGAAAAGACTTGACTTATTTGAGAGAGTTTTTATATTTATGTTCTTCTTAGTTACTGTTTATTGAAGAGACTTAGATGTGAGTCTTCTGTTATACTCAAAGAATTAATGTTTGTGTTTTATAGAAATTATTTGTTATTTTTTGGAGATTTATGGTTATTCTTTTACGGTTGATTGTTACTAAATAGTAGGAACACAAGGTGGTTTATAACATCCTGAGCATAAGGCATTACACATATACATATTACTGTAATCCCTACTTTAGTATAATACCATATTGCCACTTTCTGTAGTATATTATTATTTGATATGATTAACTATATAAGTCATGTAATTCATTTCTAGTATTAGGTTATATCTTGGAATTTGAATTCTCAAATTTTCAACAAACAACGTGCTATTTTTATAAATTTGAGTGTATACGAAAATAAAACCCAAATGAACTTATTTAAAGTTCAAGAAAGCACCTCACTTAATTTTTAATGACTTATTGTGGAGTTCAAGTTATTTTAGAGGAACATTTTTTTAGTCCAAGTTCCTACAAAAGATGGCTATTTCAAGGTACATCATAATGTATTGGCAAGACTAGCGAGACTTGCTTTTTGTTGAGAACTTTAGGTGATAATTCTAGTTTAAAATCACTTATAATTCTTAAAATACTATTAGTTATTCTTGAGATAATAGGTCAAAAATTCGAGATATTAAAGAAGTATCCATTGTAAGATTGTGGTACACAAAAGAAAGATTTAGAATATTTAGTTTTTTTTTTTTCATTTTTATCATGATAAAATTTTTATAAAGCAAAATTGATAAAATAAAATTCCAAATTCCATAATGAATCAGTAGATTTAAGTAGTTTTCGATGTTGTGAGAAGGAGTTGACAATTAGTTTTCCCTTTTCTGAATCTGCCTTTTGTCTTTGTTCGTTAAAGAACAAAAAGAACTTGAATGTATCCTCAGTCATCTCAATTAATTTAGAGGAGTAAAAAATAATATAGTTTAGATTGATTTGTAGGCTTTTCTCAAGTGAAGAAAGGAGAAAGAGGTTTTGTTGAGATAAACATTGTAAACCCATCTAACACATGAAATTACAATGATAATCTTGTGTTAGTGACCGAGAAGTCCGAATCGAAAGGACTAAATAAATATGTACATGGATCAAGTATATTCTCGGAAACTCGAAAGGATTTAAGGAAAAATGCATGTCACGTTAAAAATACAATAGGGGGATCCATCTAGTTTAATATTATAGATGGCTTTATTCTTTCAATAACAAGAAAATGAAAAATGGACATTCATCGTCTCTAAGTACCTAAACAAACTACCGACAACTCAGAAATGCTATTCCCTTGATCTAGTCTAATCTGAATTTTATTTGGCGGACTCTTTTCATCCTTTTAAATCCTATCGTCCAATTCATTCCCATAACCAACCCAATGACAAATCCACTAGCATATCCCATGGATACAATTTTATTGGAAAGATTAAGAAAGCTTATCCCCTTAATTGTAGCGATGGATTTTGGAATCTCTCCCGTGAAGTAGTTGCTAGAAAGACCGATCCCTATGAGGGATTTGGGGATTTTTGTGTATTCTACGTTTATGCCTTTATTTGCCATTGTTACTTTATAGTTGTAACTTCCATTTCCATAAGAGGCATATGACATTGTTCAATCTTTCTTATCCCCATCAACTTGCATCGCTTTCCAACGTTCAAAGTACTGAGCTAATAGGCAACGAGTGAAGTTATTATTAGAAAGTTGGATGATCTGCGATTTAGGAAACTCATAACCACTTATGGTTTCTCTATGATTCCATATAATCTATTGGAGTGCAAGTTGAGTATGCTTAAGGTTGGAAGTTTACCCAGCCAAAAAGGGAAAACATCAATGATCTCGTTATTTCCCAAATTGAGAAATTTCAGATTTATGCGATTTACCATATCTCTTGGCACTAGTCCATCCAATTGATTATATTCCTGCCTGAGGAATTGGTCCACTAAAGCCATTGTTGTGCAGATTTAATACAGATAGATCACTCATACCAACCAAGTGAGTCAAACATTGTGGAATGATACCACTCAAGTTATTATTACCTATATCGAAGATCTGAAAATTGATAAGACCGCACATCCTTGCTGGTATTTCTCGTGAAAATTCATTGTTCGAAGCAAGGTAGTAAAGGAGGGAAGAGTTTGTTGAGGGTATAGGAAGTGGTCCTGACAAATGTTCTTGAGAAAGTTTTAAATAAATTAGTTTTTCCATATTGACATCGATGAACCATCGAGGAACCTCACCAGAGATGTTATTGGAGGACAAGTCAAGTATTTCCAAACTATTTTGACTTTGTAAGAGCAAAGGAAAGTTTCTTAAGTTGCATGAAGAAAGATGTAAAATCATAAGTTTTGACCTATGTTTAGTGCTACTATTTGTGACAAATGTAAAATTGTTATATGATAAATCTAGAACTCCTAAGCTATCAAGTTGGAAAAAAGTGTCTAGATGTATTTCCCCACTAAAATCATTTGAAGCAAGCAAAAGATATGCCAGGTTCTTGAAATGAGAAACCTTTTTTGAAATTTGGCTAGAAAATTTGTTAGATGAAAGACTAATAATCTCCAATTTGGTAAGCCTTAGTAGCCGAGGGAAGATTTCACCTGTAAGCCGATTGTAAGATAGAGATATCACACGAGGTTTAGTGAGACTCGAGAAGGATGACATGACATGACCAGCTAGATTATTATAGTTCAAAATCAAATATTCCAAATTGGGAAGCTTCTGAAGACATGGGATTTCACCCTCCAAACCACTTTCTAAAAGGTTTAAATGCACTAAGGAAATGAGGTTTGCCACTGAAGGAGGTATCTGACCTTGCAATTTACAGCCTTTAAAGAGAAAGAGATTGCAAGGAAGTCAATCTTAAAAGCGAATCTGATATAGTGGATGACATCTCCACATCGTCAAGATGAAGCACTTCTAATTTACCTTAAGTCTTCACTAAGTCCCTTAAACTAGGATTCTTGAATGTCAACAGATTAGAGGAAAAACTACGAGAAGCCAAGTTAGTAAGATGTAGAATTTCCAATGGGATTTGTCCTGAAAAGTTTGAATCATGTAGGTAGAGAGCTTTTAATCAGGAAAGATTGCTTATTGCAGATGGCACTTTAGAGTAACCGAAGTCATTGAATGAAAGATCGAGTTTTTGCAGGTAACCAAGCCCGAAAATGCTACTGCAAGAGTTGATGGAACCAGAGAGACAACTTTCAAAAAGGTCATGGCCAACAACATGTCCACTATGCTCGTCACACTCAACACCATCCCAATTACAACAATCTCCATTTTTACCTTCTACTATCCATGTTTTTAAAGTTGCTCCACAATAATATGAACAACGATGATGACAACAAGTCCTACTTCTCCTTTTCGTGACACTTTGGCTGCATTTTAGCATTCAAAGAGTGAGAATGAGTGATATTAAACAATAAGAGAAGGGAGAATGATAGGAAGATGGAAAGAGACGATAACCCCGTTGAGAAATGGTGGATATCAAAGAAAATGTGTATGCCTTAGATAAATAAAGTTGTGTAGTGTGCTTTATATTAAAGATCTTTTCGACTTTTTTGGGTTAAAAAGAAAAATGAAAATAAAAAAGAAACTATTCCTTTTTTCACGTTGAATTCTTGACTTGATTTTTAATTTCATATTTATTTAATAAACTAATGATGTAATGATTTAACCGGTTAGCATTTTGCAATCTACTTGCTTGGTCTATATATAAAATGAAAAAAAAAAAAAAAAAGATCCGAAAAACGCTTTTTCTGCCACCACTTAATACTAAAAGCTACTAATATCTGCAATCTTTTAAAATACGACGGCATTTACAATTGTAAAGCTTGGATTATGGTAAATACGAATAAAAGATCCGAAAAATGCTTTTTGTGAAACAAATACATCCAAACTTGAATCTTAATGTACACAGTAGAACCAGTTGAGGTTAGTTGATCAACAGCATGTTTAGAGTTTTGTTTGGATAAAATTGAGAACTATTCCAACATGTAATTCAGACTGAAAGTTGAGATATGCAGGTATGTGGAGCGTACTTCGTTACTTCTGCTGATGAAACTCGTTATTCTTTTTATCAGAACGACTTTTCTAAGTCGAAGTCTTTGTAGTAATTTATGGTGACTTGGAAAAATGAAGTCCTTTGGAAACAACTAGCACAAGTTTGTAGAGATTGTCCTCCATGACAGTCTTTGCATACCCTTTTTTATGAATTTGACTCTGTTGCAAAGACTTTTGTAAGTTTGATGAAAGATTCTTGGCAATAATTTCTCGTTTAGTCAACGAGTGAAAATGAAAGCACTGTCATTGCCAGGCAAACGGAGAACAGAAGGATGTTTGAGATTTAGAACTCCAACGAGTCGTGTTTGATTGTCATAAGCAAAGAAAATGTAAGACAGGCCAGAAGAAGATTTCTGAAAATTAAGTGGCTTCGAATTTCTTTTTAGCACCTGCTGCTCAATGAGACAGCTGAGGATCTCAAGGCAAATAACGAAAAGGTAAGGTGATATTGGATCACCTTATCATATCCCTCTTGAAGGAATGGTTTTCTCAAGGGGTGATCCATTGAGGAGTACTTGAATGGATGTGGTGGTTATATGAGGAGTTACTAAAGTTATCACGACTTGAGAAAGTTAGTCATAACAGTCGCCATATACCGTACAAAAAATTCTAGATTAATTTCCCTTACAATTGACAACCCTTTATGCGATATAAAAGGCTATGATTATGGCTACACCTAATAACTAAGAGTTGCGCAAGTTTAAACAATATTATTTCATGATAATAATAACAAGCTAATAAAATAAAAAACATATCTATTTATATAGAAATTTACAGATAAAAAGTTTATAATATTTCTTAACTTAAACTGATATCATTTCATTACATAATAAGATTCATAATATAAATACACTATCATAAATGCATTCCAATCACATCTTACTATCATATCAACCCCTTGATATACAACTAATCTCAGGTATGCAGCAGTCCGACTCTACAAACAAATCGGCCTGCGAAAGTAAATTATAAAGGTATAAGCAAACTAGTTTAGTGAGATAATCCCTTCAACTATACAGTAATCAAGTTATATATCAATTAAATTCAATCAAATGAATGTATGACAATTAGTATGCCAAACAAATACATGTAGGTAACTAGGTACTACATGCTACTTAGATTTAACGCCCTTCGAATTTATGCTTAGAGATACATTGCCACAGTCAGATCCAGGTATCATACTAAACTTATATCATAACAAAATTCCACGTTTCGTATTTAAAATGTAATCGTATATCTATTTTCAATTTTTATTAAAAACAAGTTCTACATATGATTGTAAGTAGGTTCACACAGCCCTCACTCACCTTTAAACGAAGGCCTCTAGACTCGACCCTTAGCTAAGTGGTTGACGCCTCCAACACTTAGTGATCCTGCGGACCAAGGTAAGGTCATATTGCACATATGCACTGTACAAAATCTATAACAATCAAATAATCAACGCACATATGGCCTCTCGCTACCTCCGTGTAATATGATAGTCAAAATTAGTTATATACTGTATGATTATGCATATTCCGAGTTAATTCTTTCAAGTCAAGTAAAATTAGACCCTATTATTTAGTAATCAACAAAGTCACAGACAATTAGTTCCTAGCGAATTTACTATGCAACAATCAATACGTTATCATACTTTAAAGTAAATTTATTATTAACAAACAGTATCATACACAAGTATAACCCAACTCCACACAATATTTAATTATTAATCATAATTTATAATCGCTAATTACAAATACAAATAAGTATGAAATCATTCAAAAAAAGTTACTCAGCCATAACCAGCTGAGGAGTTACAATAGTTTGATGATAACCTAGGATCAAAGGCAAGATCATCTGAGAATAAAGAATATAAAAAATAATAAGTTTAAAAATTTAAAGCTAAACTAGTAGCGTAATTCATATTATTTACTTAACTCAATTACGTGAAATTATCGATTCAAGCTTTTTATCAAATCATGTATAACTTTTTTTATTTAGGTCAAATCATTATGAACTTATAGTCCATTTTAATCATTTTCGAGTATATTTTCTCATAATGAGGCCCGTTTTGAACGTCGTGATTCACAATTTAGATTATAATATAAAAATATCATAAAATTTATTATTTTTTTGTATTTTACAATATACATATATATAAATACTTATTATTATATTTTATTAATTTTTATAATTTACTTAATTATTAATTATTTTTCCTAATTTACAGTACTATTATATATATATTGACTTACTTTATTTATTAAATTAATATTATCATATATTGTATATACTATTTAATTATATGCTTATTTTTACGTATACATCACTATTCATAGACGTACATTTATACATATACTATACTTTACGTAATAAATTATTTTGACTTTAATTATACACTACATATTATACATATAAGTATAGTATGGATGTATTTGTATTTTATATACATATACACTTATAAGGTTGTATTAAATATATATATATATATAATATGGAATATAACTAATACTATAGTACATATATACAACGTCCAACTAAAATACATGTATAAATATATACAAAAATTCTTGTAAAATGAAAATATCAAGTATAAATATACATACATATACCTACTATTATACATGTACTCATATATATATATATATATAAACAACTTACATGTGTACATAAATATAAGAATACGTAATACATGTATATATATATATCATATACGTATACTTATACTTATATATATCATATATTAAAATAAATATTATGTACATATATACTCATATATGTTCAAGTGTACATACATATATATTAATACCTAAATAGTGAAAATACTAAATACATACCATATGTATTTTTATTTATACATACATACATATACATAAGGAAATACATAGTCTATCTATTTTATACACATATATATTTATCTATTCATGCATACATATATATACATATAATTAAATAAATAAATAAACCCTTAGTATACACGTACATACTATATAATATACATATGTACAAAGAAATTAAATATATACTTACCTAACTTTTTAATTAATTAGAACAATATTTTCCTCTTCTTCTTCTTCTTCTTATTGCTCTTCTTGTTCTTGATCTTTGTTTTGTTTTCCTTTTGCTTTTTCTTTTCCTTTTGCTGGTTTTCGCTTTGTGTAAGTAAACTTTGGTTTGCTTTTTCTTTTTCTCTCCAGATTGGTTTTAAACTTGCAGACGTGTGTAGCAACAATCCAACAGGTAAAAGAAAAAGAAGGAAAAATCAACTACTCAAATTTCTTCATTAATTTGGATATGACCCTTACTTTATGTATTTTGTCCTTGCTCCATAAACTTGTGACACTTGTTTTTTTTTTTTAATTTAGCACATCGACTGCTATACATGCAGCTGGAACTTCATTGTGGAAGAGAAAAAAAAAATAGAAGAAGAAAAAAGAAAAGAAAAAGGAAGAAAAAAGGGAGAAAATAGAAAATAAAAATAAATATATGTATTTTTTTCTAAACATAAAAATAGTAAAAATAACATTTATAAATTAAATTTGAAATTTTGTCAAAATTTATCAATTTAATCGGTAGCCATTACAATTATTATTTTTATAAGTTATTTTAACGTTTTCGTTAAAAGTTTTACGCAATTATGCAATTTAGTCGATAATTATAATCAACTACGATTATATTACTATTAAGTGATATTTATTCATTTTATAAGTTTAAAGCTATAGTTTTAAGATTCCGATCAAGTTTAGGTTCGATTTCGAATATTTACGCATACATCAGATTTAGGGTCTTTATACATAATTTAGATTTTAATCAATTTTTTAGGGTTTTTATTATTAATACTATATTCGGTTTATTAATTTCATAAAAATTTTATCTTATCTAATCTTATTAACTCATGATATAGTTTAAGATATTTAGATTTAAATTAAGGTTCAACTACTGATTATACAAAGTTTATAGAAGTAATCCACCGTAAGAGAAAATTTAAGCTTCTAAGGGGATGCTATAAGCTGTATGGATCTTCTAGGAATGAAACTCGATTGGGCAGGATTGATTATGGTGTCTAGCTAAGGTCAAAGTTTGTTAACAAGAACTTTATCGAAAATTTTGTAGATAGTAGTGCAAATTCACCTGAATTTACAAAGGTGATTAGCCCTCAAAGCATTCAGGAATAAACACTGAAACTGTTTAATCTATGGTTGATGAGATCTAAAGACATGAGAAATTAAAGCGACAACCAAATCACCAAGTGCCAACATTCTCCATAGAATTTGGCATGATGACCATATCATTAAATGGTATTAAGGAGCTAATAGAGGATGTTCTTTCTCTCGAGGGCCAGCTTGGGCAAGAGCAAAGCAGAGCTGAAGAGTCATCTGCAGAGGTCATGCAGCTCTCTGCACAGCTCCAGCAAACAACACAAGCATACATTGGCCTCTCACGCCTCTATAAGCCAGTGCTGCATAACATTGATAGCAATCTCATCAGAATGAAACAAGAGGATCGTTGGCTGTGCCATGATTTTGTGCAAGTTCCTCTTCACTTGTGAAGGAATTTGTAGTTTGCATGACTCTTGTTCTTTAAAGGACATTATATATATCGTTCATAAGCACAAGGGGTGTTAATTAGTTTCGTTTTTTTTTTTTTTTTTAAGAAACACGTGATATGTTGGGTAATTACTAATCTATGAAAAGGATTTTGATGTAGATGTATATAGTTGAGAGAAAGTGCTTGAAATTATCAATCCAGTTTATGCCCATAAGGAATCATATAGTACTGATTTGGTTAACTTCATCCTTCTAATTAACTCACAAATGTCTTATTAGATGCCCTCTGAAAAGAAAACGCATCCTGTCGGCTTTGCTTTTGGGAGAGCATCAACATGCCGCATAAAGCAGTGGAAATCCTTAATCCGATATGCAGTTAAGAGTTGTATTTTCAACATCATTTCTTCTTCATAGAGCAACTGCTTCAATTTAGACCCATTTTTGTCTTTGAAAATGTATTTCTTAGCACATTTTTATTTATTTTTCCTTATTTATTATGTTGAAAAAGGCTTTTAAATGGAAACCGTTTTCCCTTACAACATTCTTCGAAACTGAAAATCATCTTTCAAATTAGTCTCTGCAAGAACTTTAACCCTAGAATTCAAAGTCTTTTTCTTATTCCGTCTCTGCAAGAACTTCACCACTAAAAAGGATGATATTTATTTGATTTTTATTGTAATTGATCTATAATTATATTTCAAACATGAAAAAGAACTTAATAGTTAAAAATATAAAAATCTGAAAAAACTGAAAAGGTTGTAATTATAAATACGTAACCTCATTTCTAATTTAAACTTTTATATTTACATTGAATATTTTACATAATGTATTTATGGTAATTATACATCAATTATAGTTTGTTTAGATATGATTGCTTACCTAATATTCATGAGCAAAGAACGGAAAATTTTTTTCAGCATATTTTCATAAAAAAATAAAACACATCATTTTCAAAAAAGTTCATTTTTAGGGAAAAATATTTTGGAATAAAAAGTGGTTTACCTTGGAATAAACGTCCTTTGGTTTTTTTCCAATGGAAAAACTTGGATACGTTCGCATGATAATGATGTTGAACACTTTTAGTCAATATTTGCAAGCTGAAAGTCTTTTCAAGAGTTTGAAAACAATGCATCTTGCCAATTAATTCTATCATATTTTCTTACGTTAATCAATAATCACATAAATGAATTATGTAACTAGAGACTTCTCAAAAAACGTAGGAAAGGTCAACATCTACGAACCTTTTTCAAGAGCTTCTAATGTTTATTTATAATTTGCTCTGCAGGACCAATCCATCTAAAACCCGAACAACTCCCTTACGTAGTCCACTGGATCTTCGTGGAGCTAACAATGCCGTCCAAGTTAGTGTTCATGTCACTTCTCTTATTGTTTTCTATTGCACCATCTCGCTCTTATAATACTACAAAGCTGTCTGAGTGTCACGAGAAAGAGAGGTCTGCTATGTTGGAGTTCAAGGCCACCTTCTATGACGAGTCATGCAATCATGATGCCTATTTTACCGGGGCAGATTTGAGAACATGGACGGTAGAAGGCAAAAACGAAGATTGTTGTAATTGGGATGGGGTAGACTGTGATGAGCATAGCGGACATGTGATTGGTCTTGACCTTCAATCTAGCTGTCTCTCTGGCTCTATCAACTCTAGTAGCAGCATCTTCGAGTTTGTTCAACTGCAAAGACTCGATCTTGCACTCAACGACTTCCATTCTTCTAAAATACCGTCTGCGATAAGCAATCTTTCTAGGTTAACAAGTCTAGAACTCCATGATTCTAATTTTTCAGGACAGATTCTATCAGGAATTCTAGACCTCACTAACTTGTCTTTGCTTGACCTGTCTGGCAATCGATTGGCACTCATGAATCCTAGTCTAAGGGACTTGGTGCAAACACTAGTCAGACTAGAAAAACTCCATCTTGATGAGGTGAACATATCATCTTTAATACCTGATTCCATTTCGAGGCTTATCTTCCTTAAAATCTCTTAGTCTATATCGTTGTAGGTTGCAAGGACGAGTCCCATCTTCAATGGCAAACCTTACATTCTTGAGCTTGAGGGAGAATGATCTAGCTGGTGACTTGTCACGTTCTTTTTGGAATGTCCCCCAGCTTCGATTCTTAGACCTAGCATGCAATGAGTTCACAGGTGAAATCTTCCCTCAACTATTAAGATCTACCAAGTTAATATCTGTTGATCTTTCACGTAACAAATTTTATGGGCGAATCCCGACAACAATATCTCATCATCTCAAGAATCTCTCCACTTTCCATTCACTCAAATAATTTCAGTGGCAAAATAAATTTAGATGTATTTTTCAAGCTTAAATATTTAGATAGACTAGACTTATCGTTTAATAACTTTTCATTAATCACAGAACCTTCCATCAAGTCTCCCCCAAAACTTGTTACTCTAGGCCTTGCTTCATGTAACTTAACAAGCTTCCCCAAATTCCTAAGGGATCAAGATAGTTTGCTATATATAGATTTATCCTTCAACAACATCTTTGGTGAGGTGCCTGAATGGTTCTTAGATGTTAGCACAAAAGAGTTATCCTATTTGAATCTTTCTCATAACCATTTGACAGGATTTGAGAGAACTTTGCCATTGTTAAAGTGGAAGCAGCTTGCCACTCTAGATCTTAGATTCAACCAGATGAAAGGATCACTTCCTAGTCTCTCAACAAACGCCTCCAGAGTTTACTACCTTGTCTCAAACAACAAATTTTCTGGAGAAATACCTACAAAGATGTGTGCTCTTATTACACTTGAGGTCCTTAATTTGGGTAATAACAATTTGAGTGGCGAGATTCCTGCTTGTTTTACAAACTTGGTTAGTGGTGGTAATCTATTGCTGTTGAGTTTGCAAAGCAACAACTTAAAGGGACAAATTCCTCGACTCGGAAAAAATAGATGCAACTTGGCAATGATTGACATGAGCTCTAATCAACTAGAGGGACCAGTACCAAGGGATATCAAAAATTGCACAAACTTGCAATTCCTCAATCTGGGAAACAACAGGATTAATGATGTTTTCCCTTTTTGGCTAGGCAAGCTTCCAGCCTTAAGCATACTCATGTTGGACTCCAATCGATTTCGTGGAACCATAGAGAAACCAGAAGAGGATTATCGCTTTCCTAAATTACGGATCATCTGTCTTTCTAAGAATAAGTTCATTGGTAACCTTCCATCTCGATATTTTCTAAGCTTGAGTGCCATGAGAGACGACGTTCGTAAGGAAAGTCGGTTACAATACCTCAGCCATAGTGTTTCAACGTTCCCATATATAGTGTTCGATCGTTATGATTTTTTCATAAAGAAAGCAGTTGAAGATAGTTATTATTATTCATTTAGAATGGATAATAAGGGAATTCAAATGAGTACAAGAAGATCCAAGATTCCTTTATAGCAATTGATCTTTCAAGCAACAACTTTGCAGGAGAGATTCCAAGATCCATCGGAACTCTTAAGGGGCTGCACTTACTTAATCTTTCCAATAATATGCTGACAGGTCCGATTCCTTTCAACTTGAATGGTTTGGCAAATTTGGAAACTTTGGATCTTTCTCATAACAAGCTATCCGGCGAAATTCCCCAACAGTTAACAGATCTTACTACACTTTCATCCTTTGATGTGTCTTTTAATCAACTAAGGGGTCCTATACCTTTGTCCAAACAATTCAGCACATTTGAGAATGGCTCATATCAAGGAAACCCAGGCCTCTGTGGACCTCCCTTGTCGAGGAAATGTGGAAATATTATTGAAGCATCACCTCCACCGTCAGTAGAAAAGGATCGTGCTTCGAGGACTTGGATTGAAATCGATTGGAAGATCGTGTGGATGGGATACGCCAGTGGATTTGTCATTGGGATAACTATAGGAATGAATTGGACAAGAGGATGTAAAAAAGTGAATTGTATATGATGTAGTTTTTACAGAAAATTATTTAAATATTCACATATGTAACATATGAATAAATATATTATAATGAGAAAAATGCATTCAAAGAGTAAAACAGTTTATGACACACCGTACAATTACAAATACGTTGTGCTCACCCTGAGATGTGTGCATAACAAGTTTCTAATCTGAAAAAGGAAAATTTGTTGGAAGAAGTGAAATTCTTTTGATCAAAAGTGTATCGTGCGGAAATTAGATCACCTGTTTATATAATTATTTGACAGAAATAACACATAAAAAGAGATATGTTCCTACAATATAAAAAAGATTAAGGGCACATTTAGTCCGCTAAGTAAAATAAAAATAAAATGGAATTACAGTTATTTGCAAATGGAAAAACGGTGTAATAAGTAAAAAAAAAAAGGTATAATTGAATTGAAATTACAATGTTAATAAAAAAAAAAAGGTGTAATTGAATTGAAATTACAATGTTAATACTTGATGGGGGAATAAGAGATGAATTGAAAGTGAAATACCTCAATACCCCTAATTAAAAGGGTAATAAAATATGTGAAAACAAAAAAAGTGAACCAGTAAAACCCTAACCTCACAACACAATCCTAGTTTCCCAGTTGAAACCCTAAACCCAATTTGCAAAGGAATCGCATGCTACATGGAGAAGCAATCACAAATGATCTCAGTTCGCTCCACCAGCCTTCTCTTTAAACCATCTCAATTCCCTCGATATATTCCATCACCCATTTTGGGATTTCAGATCTAGGCATGCTCGAAAGATTCCTCTAGCGAAAATGACAATGATGAGGATGAATGCCTCCGTTGGCGGTCCATGGAAGCTTCGGACTAGAAGGCCACCCATCGCAAGGTCTTTCCTCCTGCTTTGATACTTTTGTGGAAAATATCTGAACCGGTAACCGACCAGAACTTGCCCAAAGGAGACATGGAGGGAGAAAGTGATTGGGGTTAGGAATGGGACATGGAGGAAGAGAGCTCCAAGGGTTACGATACGATGGAAGCATGGAGAAGGCAGTGATTAGTTTAGGAATCGAGATGTATCGAATGATGTTTTATTTTGAGGGTAATATGATGTAATTTTCAATTTTGAGTAAGGGTACTTTGGGAAGGAAGATGTGAAAGTAGATCTGCAATTGGGATTCATGGGGTCCTTAATAGAATGCCTCTTACGTCAGTTTTGGGAATTGGAATGCTGAGGAATTTCTATTATTGAGGATTAATATCAACTAAACACGATAATAAGTCACACTTGAGGAATAAGGGAAATAGAATTTTGATTCTTCTCAAGTAAACAAGGTTATAAGTCAACCAATATGAAACTTAAATGGCCTTTTCAAAAATATTATGGACTGTTATGAAAAATAAAGAAAAGTGGTGTAAAACAGGAGAAAAATTATGGAAGAGAAGGACGGCTAACGGATAAAAAAAAAAACAGAAAAAGAAAATTGACCACGAGTAAGATTGTGAAATTTATAGGATTGTTCTAATTTTGATGGCTTGTCATAATTTTTTATAGGATAAATCAAAAAAGAAGTATTATGAGGAATGAAAACGTGTAAACTGATAAAAAGTTCCAATTTTAGTATTATACTTTAAAGGCAAAAGTATACTTTTAATCCCAATACTAATCTATTATTTGAGTTATCATCATCTTTTTTATTTTATTTGAATCGTCCACGTTTTCAAAATATTATAAAAATATAACTTTTATTAAACATATTAAATATTTCACGCATTTGAGAATGTATTAGCTTTTCATTCCCTCTAAGATGGTTAGGCAAGGTGGCTAGGATTCACACAAATTTTTCCAACTCAATTTTCTTTTCTTTTTTAATTATTTTTATGTAAATTTTATTATTTTTATCATATTACATAATTAAATTTATTTAATATTTTTTTTATTATACTGTGCAACTAAATATATTTACTATTACAATTTTATTAGATTAATTACTTTGGACTAATTTGAAGCTAACATATATATATCATGAATAAACGGATAATTCAACAAATTTAATGTAAATATTACTTTTGTAAGATTTTGAAAATATTAAAGGCTCAAATAGAAAGGAAAAAAACTCAAGAAATTAAATATAAAAATAGATAAGAGTTAAGAATAAATAAGTATTTTTCCCAGTTCTAAAAGGATACATTGCTTTTGACACTCGAAAACTTTTAAAACTAGAATTATTGTTTAGTAACTTCTTGTTGGTCGTAGAACCTAGCATTGACCAAAGGCCAAAACTTCAATGACTGATTCTTACTTCATGCAACTTAAGAGGCTTCCCCAAGTGCATTCATAATTAAAATAGTTTGAGATGTCTAGTTTTGTCTTCCAATAACATCTCCGGCGAAGTATCTAAATAGTTATTAGACATCAGTAAAAAGTAGTTGTCGTTTTCGAATCTTTCTTGTAAAAACTCTACGAGATTAAAGGGAAATTTGACATAGTTGAAGTGAAGTGAAAAATCTTTCAATTCTAAGATTCCTGATTTAGGAAGCAACGTGCTTGGCTATCTTGATTGGTATTAGTAATCTAACAATGCTGAGTTCAGGAAGCAACAACTTTGAGGAACAAATTCTTCGACCAGGAAAAGATAGATGCAATCTAGTGATAACTGACATAATAAGTACAATCAACAGAAGGGTCGATGCTAGGGAACATTAAAAATTGCAGAAAATTGGAGGTCCTCAATTTGGGCAATAGCATGACAGGTGACGTCTTCCCTTCTTGGCTAGGCAGGCTTTCAGCCTTAAGCATATACTCATCTTGGACACCACTAAATTTCATGGAATCATTAAGTAACCTAAAGGTGGTTGTTACTTTCCCAAATTTGTGAATCGTCCAACTTTCTCGTAATAGCTTCAATAGCAGCCTACCATCTCAATATTTTATATGCTAAAGTGCCATGACAATCGATGGTATTAAAGGAAAGTTAAGCAAAGTTACATTTTAGCTTAACTATTGAGATTGTTTCATATAATAACTCTTACCTATCAGCATGACTATCTACGTGTCACGGAAGTTATTGCTGTTCATTAAGAAACAAAGGCTTAGATTTAGAGTACAAGAAGCCATCATAGTGATTGATCATTCAAGCAATAACTTTACAAGATAGATCCCATAATCCGTTAGGACTCTTAGAGGATTTCGGTTTCTTAATATTTTCAACAGCATGCTCACCATATTCAATTCCTTTTAACTTGAATGGTTTGACAAACTCGGAAGTTTTTGGTTCTTTCTTCTTGCAAGCTCTATGGTGAGAATTCATCACATTTAATAGACTTACTGCTCCATTATTTTTCAATAGATTTTTTAATCAACTAGGAGATTACATTTGACAGTCTCTCATATGAAAGAAATTCAAGTCTTTATGGACTTCCCTTTGAAATATTAAGGTAGCATCTCTATCGTTTTTGAAAAAAGGATCAAATGTTAAGAAAGAGGATATGTCAATTCGTATGTTAGTCAAACACCACATTCCTCTCTCTAGAATATATTGTTTTTAGATATTTCTTGTACTAAGCGATGTTATAAAATTTAGGTTGATCCATTCGAGCCATCCCGATTCGATCCCACCTCTTTATGACATTGATTCGAGTCATCCTTTTTACCTTCATTAACAATGACCGTAACTCGACTCAATTGACTTAATCGGTCTAATACAATTCCTATAAAAACTCATCGGATTTATATATTATCTCTTGTGTTATCTAGAAAATACACTAATTTACTAAAAAATAAATAAATATAGATTGAAGTAAGATAAAAAATAAATCATGAAAAACTTTCAACTTTCAATTCTTAAAGATCTAGATAAATTTTATTATATTATAAATAATTATAAATTATCAACGTTATTAAAACCGAACTGGAAGATTGACCTAGGAGTGAAAAAGGGTTAAGAGTCAAGAAAGTCAATTGAGATTAGATCATAATTTGAATCAAGATTAACAAAAATATTATAATATGATTCATATTTATTTATAAAGGAATAAAAATTACCTAAATCTTTGAAAATTAAAAGTTGAAAGTCTTCAAGACTTTATAATTTATTTATCTTTCTTTTATCTATATTTATTTCTTAGAAAATAATATATTTTCTATAAAATATAAAAGAAATTAATATATTTTAACTTTAAAAAACTAGTAAATTCTTACAGCAACCGAGTTAAACTGAGTGAGTCAATTGGCCAAACCAAGATCAATCTCAATGAGAGTAAAATGGATAAGTCGAATCGATTCTATAGAAAGATCAAGTTTAACCAAGTTTGGATCGAACGAATGAACACGAGTTTAACAATATTGAAAATTATATTATAATATTTTCATTGATCTTGGTTCAATCCAATTCCACTCTACATTAACGATCTCAACTCTTGACCCCTTCTCATCCTAGATCAACCTTTCAATCCGAATCTGACAACATTGATACTTAATATTGTCACTTAATATTGTCAACATTTGTAGCAGACATCAATTTGGCAATGATAAATGAAGTTACCTTTTTTTGTTTCGATGGAATGAAAAAGGGAAAAAGAGGAAAAAAAAAAAACAGAGGTGTTCGGCTTCGCTCTTGTAATCATAGATTTATATTCACTTCAGAGTTCTTAAAGTCTGCCAGATCGCTCTACATTTGACACCAAGCTTGATGCAATTTTCATGCGTGATTCGAAGAACTAAAACTTTAAAATACTTGACCCTCCTATATAAAGGAAAGTAAACTATTTGAAGAGATTAAACTTTGCAGTTAACTTACTGAATTTATGAATCTCCGAAAATGTGTTTATCAATTTCAAAACAATCAAAAGCTTAGGTTTCTTCGGTAACTTCTGCTTTAGACAGAGTTGGGAAAAAAGGGAAGATTCAAGAGGAAGCAGTTGTGTTTGGCACACGAAAAAAGAAGCGAAATATCCGAATTGGATGAAAAGAAGAGAAACTTTAACCTTTTTCATTCAGAAAATTTTCCCTTCAAGCATGTGGAAAAGAGGGAAGTAAGGGCAAATTAAAGTAAAATTACACAATTGCTCCGATTTTAACATTACCACTATATGCAAAAATATTTATAATAAGCTAATTTTAACCATTACTTATTTAAATTACTTCAGCTTTCCTTCGTTTTCTCTTGCTTCACACAAATCAAACATAAAATGGAAATATTTCCTCTCCTCTTCCTCTTTTTTTTCTTTTACCCACGGCCCACATTTGCCTTCATTTCCTTCCACTACTCCGCATTTTCCCTTTTCACTTTGCCAAGCCAAACCAGTCCCAATGTCCCATGGTTGGATGCCCATACTTCAACATTGGAACATGTATCAACGGCTACATTACCCAATTCAACTTGGAGCTGTTAACATGTATCAACGGCTACATTACCCAATTCAACTTGGAGCTGTTCATGTATAAATATATATATATATGAAAAGTCAGACAACGTCATAATTCTATCATGTATCAACCAAACACTAATTAATAAAAGCAAAAACAACAGATAACCAACAAATTATAAAAAGAAGTGGAGAACCTAATGTAACATATTTATTGAACAGTTACAGCTAAAACAAGGTTAGTTGGGAAATCAAGGACAACAGCTTGTTACATCTGTAGCTGTTGATGCTCCCAAAATCATTTTATCAGACTTCAAGAGAAAGGGTAAATTTTGCAGTTGGAAATTTCTCAAAGTTTTGCTAACAAGTAAGCAAGCTATCCCGCCACCAGCAAATGGCCAGTCAGATGGTTGTATTAACCATAGCTATGATTTATGAAGCTCATATTCTGCTCCTATCAAGTAGTACACAGATTGACTGTGTCGACCATAGGGGTAAGTAAATTATCTAAACAAAAGAACTACATTCGTAGATTAATGTAACAGTGGTGTTATATCTCTAGAAGAATTCATGAATTGCCGGCTCGTAGTGAAGCAGATAGCAAATACTTGTGTGGAACAGATTGAGATGCGGCATATGAACAACACGTGACAAGATACCAGCATGAGTATTGATACTCAACCACATGTCAGGCAACCTATGGCTGGATCTATATAAACCCAATCCACAAGATGAGTATTTTTCAGGCAGACTTGGGGCATCAAGACTTCTTGAAAAATTTGCCACCACGTCTGCCCATTCCAGCTCCAGCTAGACCGGCTGCAAGAAGAGATCTGGTGTCCGGCCTCCACTTCAACTCTTTCAGTATAGAGAACAATGTCGAAAGTGCAGGAGACACTTCACTGTCCTTTATACTTTTACATGATTCCACTTTTAGACTTTCAAGCTCCTTCCAGGATAGAAGGACAGGCTCCAACCCATCTGTGGTGAGCAGTGAGCATCCTTCCAAGGAAAGAAACCTCACCCTCCTGTAAATAATGTAGCCCACATGTAACCATCAAACCAAATGAAGATGAGTCGAATTTTTCTAGCATTTGTGCTAACAATCACAGCAAGCAGATGCAAAAGCAGAGCATGGAATATTCAGTGTCGTTGAATCAAAGTCACATTGTAGTTGAACTTGCAAGCCAGCAGACGATGTTGATCGTGCACGTTCATTTCATGGAAGGTAGAAGCCAAAACTCTTTCTCAATAAAAAAACTTTCTTCTCCCCCAAAAAGGTATCCACATAAAACTCAATTGCTAAAAGAGTAAAGGTCACAGTAGACATTATATAAACATTCTGAATTACGGGCAGTCGATTTTGAGAAGAAATTATATTTCACTACCATGAGAGATAGAAGGGAGATAATTGTCTTTAATCAATAGGAATATGATCATGAAGTAACATTTAGTAAGCATAACTAAAAATATTATCAGATAAGATAAGCTCATTACCGGCAACAACTCGCCAAGCTGAAGATCTCATTTTCCAGACCCCAGCAATCTTGAACAACTATCTCTCTCACAGCCTGGCACACCAAAAACAACCCTCTAACGCTCTTTCTGTCCCGCAATTGGCACTTCTGCAGATGTAACCGCTCAATGGCAGGGCAAGTACCCAAATACTCATCTGGTCCAGGATCAGCATCAATAGTTCTACAAGACTCAAACTTCAATGTTTTCAAATTCTCGCAATATGAAAGACCAGCTAACCACCCATTATCCATCCTATGATCACAAAGTGTCAACTCTTCCAACATTTGACAACACTGTCCAATCGCTTTAATCCCATCGAAGCTCCCTTCACAACCACTCAAGTCCAACCTAACTAACCTCCTACACCCTTGAGCCAAAATCGTAAGCCCAATATCCGACACTAAGGAAGAATAGAAACCCTCCACACAACCCACCAACTTAACTATCTGCAAATTCCTACAGCCAGCAATTCCACGCAAAACGTCATCATTACACTTATGCAACTCCAATTCCTGCAATGTTAAACACTCCTCAGCTACACTCAACAGCCCTAACTCACTAGCACCAACCACTACTAGCTTACACAAATTTGGGCAACCGCTCGCAAGCATTTTCAAACCCCGGTCAATGACATCAACAGACAACAAATTCTCCTCAAGAATACAACTAATCGGCGAGAACCCAGTATTCAAATGCATGGAAATCTCATTCCTATGGAGCAGAATACCTGAATTCCGCGGCGAAACGAGACAGGCACGGCTTAAATCTACATGAGTCAAATTAGGAAATCGAATAATTACCCTACCAGACTCAATAAAACCCCAATCTAACACCTTCAAAGACCTATAGATACGACCTTGGAGATTAAGCCAACGTTTGCAGACGAGTGAAGTGGAGACAGATTGAGATGGGGGAAGTTTAGAAAGGATTTTGATGAGGATTTGGTCAGGAATTGAAAGGGTGAAATCGATTTTGGAGAAATTGGGAATTTGGGTTTGGTTGGTGGTTTTAGGGTTACTATTATTATTATTATTATTAGGGTTTTTTGTGACGGACTGGAGGTGCATAGTGAAGATAACTTGGCTAAGGGATTTGGGGGTTTTAGGCCACAGGTTTGACCAGCTTGGTGTTCTTTTCTTGTTGGGACTGGGGTTAGGATTAGTATTAGGGTTAGGGTTTGGTTTATTAGAACGAAACGACATCGTGTTTCTCAGAACTTGAAGTCTTACAACACCAGCTGCTGCTGCTGCCGCTGCTTCTTCTTTGCATCCCACTCTCTCTCTCTCTCTCTCTCTCTCTCTCTCTCTCTCTCTAAAAGCTAGTCGAAGAGCAAGAAAACACCATTTTCTTTCACAATGTTTCGATTTTTCGTACGTTCAGGTGTTTCAGAGACGTTGCATTTTGGGGCATTAACAATGTTTGTGTTTCGTGAAATGCGTGGGTTTCTCTCTCTAGATTTGGGGGCTTTCGCATTTGAAGTGGGTTTGTTGGTTGTTTTCTCTCTCTGGATGGACTTTTTTTGGCTGGCCAACGGACTTCTAGAGGTGGGGTCTGAAATTTTTGAACATTATCACCCATTTTTTTGAAATTTCGATTTCGATTTTATTTCATTTGTATTTTTTTTTTTTACTTTTATATTTTTATTATATATATTTTTCGAGTGGTGCTTTTTGTTTCTATCTAGAGATAGTCGATTGGGTGCTTTGTGTCAGGACCGCCGGGTTAGGATACGGATCTTCATATCAGACTTGCTGGTCATCACGTGCGCACTCATCTAATCTAATATCTTTTTCCCAAGTCACGAGACATAGGAAAACCTCTAAATTTTCCTTTTCATTTTTTATGTCATAAATAATATATAAATTTTATCAAAATATACATTTTATTATCTATATTTTGAAAAAATTTATTTATTACCTGATTTAAAATTTCACAATTACTTTAAATTGCTACTAAAACTAACTTTATTAAATCCATTTGCTCATTAAACATAGACATGTAACTAGTTCTGAACCAATCTAGAACTCTGCAGTCATAGTTCAACTTTATGCTAAACCATAATTGGCTTGCCTAGGGCCAAACAAGTTCATCAAGCCCCATAGCTCCTAGCCAGTGATAGATACATGAATTAGATATTAAAGAATTCATTTTATGGTCTATAATATATATATGTATATATATATGTGTATAAAATATGTATATTGTATTATATATACTATATATCTAATATGTATAATATATATTCTAATATTTACCCAAAAAATATATATATTAATATGTTAACATGCATAATATTCTATATATGTTAATGTATATAATATATATAGTATGTGTAAATATATATGTTAATATAATGTAATATATAAGTAATATAAATATTTTTTAACATAATATATATGTAAATTACAACAAAAATAGAATCCAATTTATGCCCATTAAGTCAACAAGTTATGAGGCTTGAATTATCTAGATTTGCATACATCAACGGGTCTTCAACCTGTAGCAAGTTAATTCATCGTTTGGAACTAACTTTTCCTTAGGTCTATTTGACATAAAGACAAACCAAAAATTAACCTACAGTTGACAATAGATTAAATAATTCACTTTTTGAAAGAGATGACAATCTACTTCTACTTAAATGGTTGCCATGTGGCTCATTGGTAAGGATTTGAGCAACCCTTTACAAGTGATCGCCAGCTGCCTTATAGCTTTGAGATAACCATAACATTCAATTTTTTATTTATCATTATGTCCATGTTAACAAATAAACTTAACAAGGTTAATTTAAGTAACAAAAATGATCATAAAATATTAAATTAGGTATTAAATTTATATTTTAAAAGTACAAGTAATAAATTATACATTTTGGTTTGGTAAAATTTGGATACCATTTGTGATATTAACTCTTCTCCCTTCACCCAAAAATTTTTAAGTATGTATTTATTTTACCGAAAATGTTTTTTTATTGTTTTTTAATATTTATCATAATAATTTTTTTAATTGTTAAATATTATTAAAGTTATCCTTAAAAAATTATAGTTATTAATTACTTTCGGTGGTAACTAATGGTAAAAGATGAAGATTACAAATCATGGCTGACTTGATTATTAATCGTTGCGGAGATTAACAGTAGGAGGAATTATTATTTTTTATTTTCTATTAACATTTTCTTATAATTACTAACCACCATCATTAATAGTCGAGTATTGTCGTCATTTTTATTTTATGCTATAAGGTGTCCTGCGGTCTCTAAAGCCTACTACGATATTATTTACGAATAGTAAAGAATTAGCACTAAAAAGTATAGAAAAAAAAAGGGTTGAATTTTTCGCTAAATCAATATACTCTTAGATAGTGTTTAGTTGTAAAAATTAAATAGAATAAAAAAAAAACTGGACAATATAAACTTATTGTAGTATGTTTGATTTCAATATTATTAGACAAAATTTATGTTAAAAAATTAATTATTTATATTATAAAATAAATAATTTTTTGTAATATATAATAAAAATAATATTCATTAACTTAATATTATAATATGGAGAGATATTTTTTGAAATATAAAATATTTTATGTTCTTATCTGATATTTTTTTTTTTTTTGTATCATGATATAAATATGATAAAATTTAGTCATTTTGTTCAATCCATTAACCTAATTTTTATTCAATTACCAAGTAAATTTACAAACCAAAAATAAAAAAAAAAAAATTGGTCTAGACTAGTACCACAAAAACATTTTAAAATCGAGTATAATTACAAGAGCCCTAATGAAAGGTGTCTTCAAACACATTAAGAATCTATATAAAAAAACACATTTGGTGTTTCTCAGGATTAATTATATAGTATATAAACAAGCAAATAATAAAAAAGGTGATATGTATTTTTATTCGGTATCTTAACATTCCATCATGCACACGTTAACATCTTCCTAATTATAGATAGTTCATGGATAATAGGCTAAAACATTTCCAATATAATGTACTTTTATCTTCCAAAACCTTTGGAAAAAGATAAACTGAATTCATCAATTACAATCCATTCACTTGGAGTGAATTGATATTCCATTCCCCCATTATTTTCTATTACATTGTTAGTTGGGTTTTTACCTTGTAATTATGATTCTATAAGATTTCCTATTATTTGAAATTAAATAATAGGGAATCTTACCTCAAACTTAAGAATTAGGATTCGGTGAACTATAGACCTCACTATCCTTGCCCTTTTCCATCGTTATTTAACCTCAAGCAACCCTATCTCTTCTTCCTCTCCACTTGTCGATCCTGACCACACCGCTATCATCACCAATTTAGCCACCACACCGCCACTATCACCAACAAAGCTACTTCAACACCACCACCACCTAGATTTAGACTACAACACCAAATCACCACCAAACATCTAATAATGCACCATCAATAACCACTAAACTTCAATCTATCTTTAGCAAGTGTCCACAACAACTACCACCCTACACCAAAGTTTAGCGATTGTCTACAGCAAAACTGACCAAGAATTATGGAGAGAAGAAAGATAACATGAGAAGTGTGAGAAAGCAAGAGAAAATGATAGAAGGTGATAATTAGAGAGAAAAACAAATGATAAGTAATGAAAGGTCCAATTTTGGAGAAAGAAATTAGAGAAAAAAATATAGAAAAGTTGGATTTTTTTTTCCTTTTAAGTCAATGAAAGAAAGTGAAGAAATAAATAAAAAAAAAATGGATGTGCTTAATGTATACGTTAGTGGATGATTTCATAGACAAACGAACAAACAATTTACAGTGACCAAGTTGAAGATAAGGATAAAGTGGTACTTTTAAAAGCATTATACATTTATTTCTTATACAACTATTTTATCAAAAGTAAACACAATAATAGTCATTACGTATCTATTTAATTTCTTGGAATTAGAATTCAATTACAAATCTATTATCTTCAATTAAATGAACGAGCCATTAGTGATTATTGCTTAAAAATCCCTAAAATAGCAAGCACTTTAATGGCACGCTTGATTCGCAAAATGGAATAAAATATAAATAAATTTGTGATACTTATGGAATAGAATAGAGAAGTGATAGTATTCATTATAATTTCTTGAAACTCTTATGAATAGATATAGAACTAGAAAAAGACCTAAAAATAGCTATTCTTTTAGCATTTTTTAGTCCCGTAAAAATATCACGATTTCTCATTTTGCAATAATAACAATTTCATATATTCTACCAACCAAATATAGCAATAAGCTTACAAGGAGAATAGCTATTTCATTTCATTATTATAAAGCGAATCAAATGTGTTATAAGAGTTTTGATAGG
Source organism: Lumnitzera littorea (assembly GCA_024138015.1). Taxonomy (NCBI): domain Eukaryota; kingdom Viridiplantae; phylum Streptophyta; class Magnoliopsida; order Myrtales; family Combretaceae; genus Lumnitzera; species Lumnitzera littorea. The sequence goes on along the minus strand of JAMXBB010000003.1, from coordinate 120,760,419 downwards.
GATTGAAGAGATAAATATACATTTCAGAAGTCTTCAAAGGTATAAATATACTTTGGAAGTATAAGAAATGTGTGCACACTAAACAATGGTTTTGAAGTTATAGTTGCAATTTAAGCTTATAATTGTTAATTGGGCCTTCGTGAATGATATATAGAGACACATATCTCAATTATTATCCTATCATTCATTATATTACTTTAGCTCAAGATTTTTTTTAATTAAAAATTAAATTACTTAATCTTATGATTTTAAGTTAAAGAAAAGAAAATCTCTTGAGACTTAAAAACTATCTACATTAATAGAGTTTCCAATAACAAGCCAATATGGAACATCATTAGTCATAACAACATATATATGTGTGTGTTTATGTATTTATATTAGCTAGGATGATTAATAATGTATTAGGTGTATATTTCATGTAACATGTAAAGGTTCGTACACTTACGAGGTAGACGTTACCTATGTATTGGTGTTTATTGAACTATATTTAGTATGAAAATATCTATATACATATATATATATATATATATA